>OX578154.1:35312035-35607035 GCA_951213105.1 Amaurobius ferox
TTGGTAACATCATTCTCGTGGATCTAGCTCGTTCCATTCATGCAAACAGATACTTTGAGTAATACTTTTGTATTTGAACTCCAATAGTCATTTATATGCTGTAAGAATAACTTATTTCTCCATCCATAACGCTTGGCTAGATTTTAGGGACGAAACTGGTGGAATCTCGTCAACTTGGCGACTTTTTTAAATGTTGCTAAATTAACGAAAAACTCGCCAAATGGAAAAAAATGACGCTAAATCAATGAAAATGACGACTCATTGAAGAAAATTCAGTATCTTGGAATGAATATAAATATTTACTATAAGAATAATCTATATTTGTTACTGTAAAAGTAGTATATTCATTGAATTATATAACGAAAGTCATCTGCTGCCCAAATGAGATTTTTTGTTAATTACCGCCCTGAAGACCTTTATCTTTTCTGCCCTTCAATTATATGGCATGGAATCTCTTCAAGGACTGCAAGGCGGATAATTATTTTATTGGTGTAGACATCAGTTCGAGGCCGTAGTCGAACGCGAAATATTCGGTACTCCTCTGCGATATCCATAGGTGCTTGCTCAAATGTTGTTCAGAACTTCATTGTAAATCGTTGTTTTGAAAAGATTGCTGATATTAGATTTTACAATGACAAATTTTAATTTTATGAAAACATCGGCAAATATGTTAATTTTCGCGAAAATATTTTTAAATTCAATTTATAAAGAGACAGGGCAACATATAATGATTTGTCTTGCTAATAGCAGTTTGCTGTTCAAAAACTCTAATTCGTATGACACATGTATTATGTTTCTATTTATTCATTTCTCTACAATATTATTGTCTCTGAGGTCATAATGTATAAAATAGATACATGTGTAGTTTAACGTACCGCAGGTAGCAGGCAAATTAAATTAACCTTTTCCTTACGGCTGGGATAGCGTCAATCGCAAACGACGAACCCCCCTAAAAGTCAGGTATTTGACATAACCTATCCCAAACAGTTCGATCCCCCTTTGCAGACCTTGAAGTCCATGAACGCCAATGCCAGCAAAGGTGGATCGAACTGTTTGGGATAGGTTATGTCAAGTACCTGTATTATTAGGAGGTTCTTCGTTTAGGATAGACGCTGTCCCACCCGTAAACAAAAGGTCCTAGAATGTGGCTCAACTCAACTTTTTCATACCAGAATCCATTAGGAGGCTTGTGATTTTTTTTTGTTTTTGTTTTTCAAATTTTCAACCCAAAAATTTGAAAAATCTGTATTGTCCATTCAAATGATGACAATTATAGCATGTTACTCTTAATTTAAAAGGGCTTAAAAACCTGTTCAAATTGATACCAAGTTTGGCAATGTACCCCTTTGGGTAACTTGTCCCCTTTGGGGGCTCATGACGTCAAAACCACAGAAATTGTATCGCAGCTAATTTTTACTACAATCAATGAAACTGTTACTGTTTAATTCCAATTATAAGTTAAATCTACACACGCATAATTTAACCTGTGACCTTAAAACTTTAATCAAATAAGTATGTTACCTACACAATTGCTTTGCCTAAACTACACTCCTCCAAATTAATTTCTTCTTGGAGTTGGGAATTTATTATTTTATTTTCCGTCAGTATACATACATACATACATATATATATATATATATATATATATATATATATATATATATATATATATATACATATATATATATTTATATATATATAAATATATATATATATATATATATATATATATATATATATATTTATATATATATATATATATATATATATATATATATATATATATTTATATATATATATATATATATATATATATATATATATATTATATATATATATATATGCAGGGTGAGTCAAAACTCTTTGGCCAAATTTTAATTGGCACAATTTTATTTTTGGGCCAAATTTTAATCACATCTAAACAAGCAAATTTTATCATACGAAGTAGGTTCGTAACGCAAAAGGTGAACCGCTAGGTGGTATCTCATGAGGAAATGATGACTCGTGATGATGTCGTGATGATGTCGTGAAAAGAGGAAACACAAATATGACAGAGTAGGCACGAAGTACGTTTTACTGACAGAAATTGCAGAATGCATGGGCAAAGCTATAGAAACTGTTCAAAAGTGCGACCACCAGCAGTACTGCTGGGTTCACACCTGCGACATAGCAATCGGCGCAAGTTAGCAAAAACACCCGATATATCTTGGTCAACGGCGGCAGCATCCACAATCCTACCAACAAGGTCCTTGTCGGAGTCCATGGGACTATCGTAGATGAGACTTTTCATATGGCCCCATAAGAAAAAATCTGATGTGGGCAGCACATGACTTTCCCTGCAGACTTATATCCACGTTCTCTTTATTTTAATTACATTTATTTCACTTTTATTCAATTTTCGTTCTCATTCGGTAACCGGGCTTATTTTCAAAGGTGGCGTAGGGAAAGTACGAAAAAGTAAAATATCTCGAGAACGGCTAGTCCTAGTGTAATGGGGTTGGTCTTATTCTTTTCGTCGTTAAACATTACGTATTAAACGGGCATTTTATGGATATATCTGAGTATACCTAGTTCTTTAGTTTAGATTTTGAAGATTTTTGCGGGCCGTTTTGCAAAAAAAGGCAGGTTATTTTTTTCCGAATCGTACCAAAATCTAATCAGCACCAGAGTGATCTATACGTGACTTATCTACCGAATTTTGTGAAATTCGGTCCATTAGTTTTTCAGCTAGAGTGGATACAAGCTTTTGCGGGCCATTTCGCAAAAAAATGCGGGTTCTTTTATTCCGAATCGTACCCAAAACTAATCAGCACCAGCCCCGCCCACAAGTGACTTACCTACCAAATTTTGTGAAATTCGGTCCATTAGTTTTTTAGTTACAGTGGATACAAAATCTGCACAGACAGACAGACACACAGACAGACAGACAGACAGACACACAGACAGACAGACAGACAGACAGACACACAGACAGACAGACAGACACACGCACAGACGTCACGCTAAAAATGGTTTTTTCGTATTCTAGAGGTCTCGAAACGTGTAGATCCGTCGAAAACTCGAGTTGTGATTTTCGGTAGGATTCCAATACTTTCCCTATACATTACCATGTATTGCAGGGAAAGTAAAAAATGGCCCCATAAGAAAAAATTTTAATTGGCACAATTTTATTTTTGGGCCAAATTTTAATCACATCTAAACAAGCAAATTTTATCATACGAAGTAGGTTCGTAACGCAAGAGGTGAACCGCTAGGTGGTATCTCATGAGGAAATGATGACTCGTGATGATGTCGTGATGATGTCGTGAAAAGAGGAAACACAAATATGACAGAGTAGGCACGAAGTACGTTTTACTGACAGAAATTGCAGAATGCATGGGCAAAGCTATAGAAACTGTTCAAAAGTGCGACCACCAGCAGTACTGCAGAGTTCACACCTGCGACATAGCGATCGGCGCAAGTTAGCAAAAACACCCGATATATCTTGGTCAACGGCGGCAGCATCCACAATCCTACCAACAAGGTCCTTGTCGGAGTCCGTGGGACTATCGTAGATGAGACTTTTCATATGGCCCCATAAGAAAAAAATGGCCCCATAAGAAAAAATTTTAATTGGCACAATTTTATTTTTGGGCCAAATTTTAATCACATCTAAACAAGCAAATTTTATCATACGAAGTAGGTTCGTAACGCAAGAGGTGAACCGCTAGGTGGTATCTCATGAGGAAATGATGACTCGTGATGATGTCGTGAAAAGAGGAAACACAAATATGACAGAGTAGGCACGAAGTACGTTTTACTGACAGAAATTGCAGAATGCATGGGCAAAGCTATAGAAACTGTTCAAAAGTGCGACCACCAGCAGTACTGCAGAGTTCACACCTGCGACATAGCGATCGGCGCAAGTTAGCAAAAACACCCGATATATCTTGGTCAACGCCGGCAGCATCCACAATCCTACCAACAAGGTCCTTGTCGGAGTCCATGGGACTATCGTAGATGAGACTTTTCATATGGCCCCATAAGAAAAAAATGAGACAGGAGAGATCAGGCGATCAGCTTAAACCCTGGCTAGTTCTGACGCATTCAGGAATAAACTTGTTTACGAGTTTCTTTTGTGTTCTGAGAAATCCAGCACATTACTCAGCTTAAACTACAATGATGGATTGCCATTTAGACAAATTTACTGAATATCTGTATTAATTTATATTTAAAGTCTATTAAAAAAGCATTTTTAAAAATTTGAATTTACAAAAATGTTTTTGAAAATGTGCAAAATTTGTTAGTCACGAAATTATTACAATTTTATAAGGGTCAATATATAGGTTTCTTATTATCGTTCAATATTAAATGAATATGAATGAATGAATCACATTGTAGTAGCTATTTCATCGTTCAGAGAGTTTTTACTTTTAAAAATTGACAAATTGAAATACAAATTTTGTGGAATTATTTTGAGGATTGAATTATACAGAGTGAGTCAGAAGTTTTAGGCCAAACTTTCAGGGGTGATAAATTACATCTAAAGAATCTATTTTTGTCATATAAAGCAGGGTCGTGACGCCAGTGGTGAACCGCTCTGTGGTAGATCATGAAATGAAGAAATGATGACTTTCTCGTGAAAGAGGAAACAGAAAAATGCAGAGTAGGCACAAAGTACGATTTACTGACAGAAATTGCAGAATGCATGGACAAAGTTACAGAAACTGTTCAAAAGTGCGACCACCAGCAGTACTGCAGGCTTCACACCTACGAGGTAGCTAGCGGCGCACTTCAGCAAAAACATCCGGCATATCTTGGTCAACTCCGGCAGCAACAGCAACCCTAGCAATAAGGTCCTCGTCGGAGTTGATTGGGCTATCGTAGATGAGACTTTTCATATGGCCCCATAAGAAAAAGTCGAGACAGGAGAGATCAGGAGATCAGCTTAAACCCTAGCTAGTTCTGACGCAGTCGTCACTGCGTTCAATGTCAGCGACGTCTAGCGGTTCATCTCTTGCGTTACGACCCTGCTTTGTATGACAAAAATTGCTTGGTTAGATGTGATTTATCACCCCTTAAAGTTTGACCCAAGAATTCTGACTCACCCTGTATATAAGAAAGTCATATAATTTAAATATTTTTCTTAAATTTAACAAATCTCTCTAAATTTTCCATGCTTCAGATATTTACAATTCCGAATGTAAAAAATAAATTTCTGTTTTGGATCATGCAAGTTTCTTTAACACTGCAATGTGCAATGGCTGAAAATTTCCAGCTTTTGCAAAACTCTCTTCCCAAAAAATCTGGTTGCAACACAAATTGCAGTTTATCAATCCTAGTAATGCAGTGATATCACCACCTATATTGGTGACATATTCATTTTGTGACATTAAAGTTGAGTGTAAGCATTTCGAGAAGAAATTATTAGTTTGCGAGATTGTATACAGAGTCAAAAATTAATATATACGATCGCTTTCATTGCAGAGTTGCAACTCAGATAAACGAACTCGAATAATATATATCAAAAACTATATAGAAGCATTCCATACAGTTCCCTCATAAATTGTGAGAAAAAAATTATTCACATATTGCATCAAAAATGACAAAATGGTACAGAATGTAAATAGTATTTAGATTATTGGAATAAGCATGTCCTTTTCACGGGTTTTTAACTGATATTTGGGAGAAACGAGTATATAAAGCTTTTTTGTTTACTATTCTAATAAAATAAAATTTTATATTGTAGAGTTCATTGCACCATGGGAAAAACGTTTATATTATCGACATAATTTTGCGGGAAAATATAAAGAAAAATACTTCAGGATATTGCTTAAATTATGACAGTGAATGTTGAGGAAAGAAAACAAAATTTGCAATAAATTGACATTGATCATAAAATATAGTATTTTTTAAAACTAAACATGCATGATCGTGCATATGGCAGAGATGTTTGATGTTTCTTAACTATATTATCATTTCATCAAACGAAGATTAGTAGGCATAACATGTTCAATAAAATCAAGCTTATAGAAGTAACGGCTTGAAGATAATCAAGCATGTGAAGACATTTTGAGTAAATTCGTCAGACGGGCATAAATTCTAAACATTCAGAATGGGATCTACACCATTTTCTTAACAGGATATTAACCTGAACATAAGATGGGGTGTGAAAATATATATAATACATTTCCACTCATCATTGGAACAACATATATGTTAATATAACTTGGAACGTGCGAAGAACTCATCTTGAAGACACATTTAATTATTCCTTTGAGTGCTTATTGACTTAAAAATTAATTATCAAGCGTAATGAATTGCATAAAATTTAAAGAAAACATAAAGCAAAAAAAATTAACGATGCTATAAACGATACATTTACTACCAATTTTAATATTTTAAATCAGTATTACAGTAAACAGAATGAGAAATGGATAAATTAAGCGATTGTAATATCGACCCTAAAGACTTATGTTCTACACAGAATCGGCATCAAACCATCAACACAGATAAAAATATTTTTGTATTATTTGACTTTATTCCTGTTAATATTATATATATATAGTATATCTCTTCACATTTGGAAAATGTTTAATAGATGCGATTGCTTTTCTTATTTTATTAATTCACTAGGTAGATTATAAGATATTTTATATTAAATTTGTCTGAAAAGCAATTTCAATTTTAAAGTCATTTGTTTTACCTTTTAGGAAGTACGTGTTGCATTCACAGTTGAACTCAACTGTGATCTGCATTTTATGATAACAGTCTACCTCGTATGTTTCTAGATTGTGTATTGAAATGGTCAGAGATAAATTTATGCAAATAAAGACACAGATGGCTGTTCTCAAAAGTTTCAACTATTAACCAGCATCTTCTTAAACATATATAAATTTTATTTGCTGAGGGAAAGAATAAAAAATATATATGAAAGTGTGGACTTAAATTTTTTCCTGACACCAATAAAAAAGTTACTGATCAGATGTGAAATTTTACGAGATGCCTACCAATGAAAGTACTTCAACATTTTATTATTGTACATATCTTATAGTATTTACAAATATATCTTATATTTACCTCATTATCTTATAAATATATCTTATAAATATAATTTACAAAGATATTATATCTTATAGTATTTAAAAATTAAAATTCATTTAATTAAAATTTCATATTTGTAAGTGTTACTATTTCACTTTATAAAACACATAATTACAGCAAATGTATGCACTGTATTTGATGTGTTTAGACCAACTTTTGCGATATGATGTCCGCAGCAGAAAACTTTAATTAATAAGGCGGCCAATTTGGCCCAAAAAATTCAGAGATGCGGTCTGTACAGTCTCCGATCTTGGACTAGTTTCCATACAACCCTATCGTGCATCTTAACTACATTAGCTCATGCACAATCTAGATAGATTGCTAAGAGTAAAGCAGAACAGATGTTGTCAACGGATCATATCTAAAAGCCAATCTGAGACCAAACTGACCTTTCGTGCATCTCCCCACCTTAGACACTTCCCATTTAGTTAGATTGCTAAGAGCAAGGCAGGTATAGATACGGCATGTCAGATTCGTATTTAGATACGAGTCTCCTCACACCTTTCGTGTATCAGTTCAACCTTACCTCCGTACAATTTAAATAAATGGAAAACAGCCAGAGCCAGACAGTTGATCCTAAGGATTCCTCTATGCATTGCGGCATAAGTCAGAGCTCATGATACAGATTTGAGAAACCGCCGATACCACATTATTTTATCATGTTCATAGAAGATGCAGAAATCTCTGAAAGATCTATGAACATGCCCTGGGAAAGATACCGGTGGAATATCTTTCTTCACCCTCAGAATGAGTTATCCTTTAGTGCCTATGCATATAGTAACCTTGTGATATCCAATTCGTCAAGTTCCTGTATAATAGGAATGGGAGATTTATTTCAAATAATATCAATGCATAATCACATCAACATTGAACGCTCAGAGGAATACTCGAACCCAACATAAAAATACGTGTCTTTAAATATATAACATATTTTCTCCACTAATTAATATTTCTGGAAGATAAACTTTTTCAATTTGTTGATTTCATATGGCATTTTTATTGTAAAACAAATAAAATATTTGATTGCATTTTGTTCTTGACTGGATGTTTTATAATTAAAACGCAATCATGAAACTGCAAATAAAACTCCATAATTTATAATAGAAAGGAGAATATTATTTGAAGCCCTCCAAAATGTTTCCTTCCAACAGTCAGCTGAATAAAGGGTCTCGAAATCTATAAAACTTCATGAAATTTGTACAAAGAGTACCATTTTTGTCAAATCATTAGAAAAGAGTTGTTGAAACAGAGACAATGACCTAATCAAAAATTGGCATGCTATACAAATATGGCTCTGGTTTGTCTAAAATTATTGTAGTAATATAAATTGTTATTCAATTGAATTTATAACATTACGGATAGAAATGCAAGAAACATGGAAATGTTGAAATTTTGAGAAGCAAATATAAATCCTGGAATTTTGAAGAATAAACCGAGAATTTTGGAAGCATTGAAAATTTTGATGGGAATAAACTTGTTTACGAGTTTCTTTTGTGCTCTGAGAAATCCAGCACATTACTCAGCTTAAACTATAATGATGGATTGCCATTTAGACAAATTTACTGAATATCTGTAATAATTTATATTTAAAGTCTATTAAAAAAGCATTTTTAAAAATTTGAATTTACAAAAATGTTATTGAAAATGCGCAAAATTTGTTAGTCACGAAATTATTACAATTTTATAAGGGTCAATATATGTTTCTTATTATCGTTCAATATTAAATGAATATGAATGAATAAATCACATTGTAGTAGCTATTTCATCGTTCAGAGAGTTTTTACTATTAAAAATTGACAAATTGAAATACAAATTTTGTGGAATTATTTTGAAGATTGAATTTTACAGAGTGAGTCAGAACTTTTAGGCCAAACTTTCAGGGGTGATAAATTACATCTAAACAAGCAATTTTTGTCATATAAAGCAGGGTCGTGACGCAAGCGGTGAACCGCTATGTGGTAGATCATGAAATGAAGAAATGATGACTTTCTCGTGAAAGAGGAAACAGAAAAATGCAGAGTAGGCACGAAGTACGATTTACTGACAGAAATTGCAGAATGCATGGACAAAGTTACAGAAACTGTTCAAAAGTGCGACCACCAGCAGTACTGCAGGCTTCACACCTACGAGGTAGCTAGCGGCGCACTTCAGCAAAAACATCCGGCATATCTTGGTCAACTCCGGCAGCAGCAGCAACCCTAGCAACAAGGTCCTCGTCGGAGTCGATTGGGCTATCGTAGATGAGACTTTTCATATGGCCCCATAAGAAAAAGTCTAGACAGGAGAGATCAGCTTAAACCCTGGCTAGTCTGATGCAGTCGTCACTGCGTTCAATGTCAGCGACGTCTAGTGGTTCACCTCTTGCGTTAGGATCCAGCTTTGTATGACAAAAATTGCTTATATAGATGTGATTTATCACCCCTTAAAGTTTGACCCAAGAGTTCTGAATAACCCTGTATATGTATATATATATATATATATATATATATATATATATATATATATATATATATATATATATATATATCTATCTATATATACTATTACGATAAAGTGAGACAAAATAGGATATATCCCAAATAAGCCTGAAATTAAAGAACTATTCACTACAAAGGAGGAGGCGCAAATGCTGCTCAAATTCCCTAGTAGAATACATGAATGAAAGTAGAAAAGAACGGGAGTGACCATATGAATTACATAAGAATGGTAGGGGTGGATTGCGACACCCCTTTCCCGCTTAAAGCAGCTTTTACAACCCGGGTAACGCTCACGGAACCAACATAATTCCATGGTCAGCCTCCCAAATGTGCGAAAATAAAAGCACCAGAACAGACTCAGAACCAAAGAAGTAAACGAATCCATGAAGAAGAAACATCCGTTAGTCCAACCCGATGGAACGTCTCTTTATATAAGTAAAGTTGCTCATGCGCAGAGAAACATCATGATAATAGTTACGCAGTCATGAATATTAAATCTCTATATCAACAATCAGATTACAAATTTTCTTTAAAAAAGGATTTGTAATAATGTTGTACAAAATTGACTGGATAATTTCTTTTTATAGCTTCATCTGCAAATTTTTTACATTTGCAAATGCAGTCTTTCCTAAAAGTATTATAATTTTGGTTTCTTCTAAAATGTCCAATTACTATATTTCTGAAGACATACTTTGCAAGGTTTGAATTCCAATCGATAATATGATTTACCTTGATCCTGTATGAATCTCTTTTGTCGTGTAACTCTGTGTATATTCCATATTTCTTGTGTTTTTTGATAGCTAAATCCAAGAATTTTACCGATCCGTCCTCACCCGCTGGATTTTCAATAAGGTCCAATTCGCTTGGGTAGATTGAAAAGTCAAAACATGGGGTGTTTTCATAGCCCCCAATTATCACATCATCGACATAACGGAAGTAGGGCATTTCCGATAGGATATGAGTGCCTCTTTCGTATTTAGATAGATATATATCTGCTAGTATTGACGAGCAACTCCCTCCCATAGGTATGCCCTTGATTTGTTTGTAAAAATTGCTTCCGTCGTGTAGTATGTTTTCCTTTAATACCAATTCTACCAAGTCCATGTATCTTCTATAAGTTATAAATTGCTTTAGATCGTATTCTTCATGTAGATCTTTCAGAATCAATTGTAAATTATCCAAATCAATATTGTTAAAAAGATCTCGAAAGTCGTAACTCTTAAAGTTGATATCGTTATGACAAAACTTTAGTCGGTTTATCAGTTCCTGTCCGTTTTTTATCATAATAGAGTTATGTCTTTTAATATCATGCATAACTATTATGAGTAAATCCAAAAGTTTTTTGTTTGCTATTTCCAAATATGAACCACATCCCACCGTCACAGTTCGAAATTTGACAGGTATTTTGTGTAATTTGGGGATCAGGACCAAATATGGATATTTTATTGTTTTAATATCAATTCCTATTCTTTTGTAAAGTGCCTCTATTCTTTTAGTCAGTATCAATGCGTTACTGGGTATTAAAGCATACATTTCACTGTCCCTGTAACTTCGGTTTAGTGTATCCACGTAGAACTTTTTACAAGTGAAGGCATAATTTGATACTATTTTATCGGTATATGTTAATACATATTCTTCTTTAATTTGCTTGAACGAGGATGGAACTTTAATTTCTCTATTGTTTTTGCAGTGCTGCGGGTAGTAGTGACAAAACGCTTTGTAAAATTTATATTTCCACTCATTAAATGCTTGTATTGGTAAACTGTGTTTTACCGCCAATCTATAAATGAAGATGTCGAGATCATTATAAAATTCTTCGTATACATTTTTAAATTCTTGTATACGGTACTTTGTACCGAGTTGAAGCAGGTTTTTAAGTCTTTTGTCTTTGATAAAATCTAGATTTCCGGAGATTATATGCTTATGATGAGTGTCACTATGAATATTCTCATGACAATTACAAGAATCTACATTATTTGATGCAACATCTTGACAAATTTTGTTATAATTGAAAAATTTCCTTCCGTTGGTTTTGACGAATCTATAATTGATCATGATTTTTATATTGGACAAAGGAAGACATACGTTAATATGATTTAAAATAGAATGGAATGGAATGTTCTCATACAGTTTGTTCTTGAAAGTTGTAATAAAAAATTCTTTAGATTGTTTTATAATTTCACTTTTTGTAAGTGTTAAATTAACAATTCTGGCTCTGAGTTTGATTAAATCCAATAGGATATCAATATTAGTATTTGCTTCTTCATTTTGGCAATTGCTTTCTTTTAAGTTGAAATGTATTATGTAATTCCATATTTTCTGTAGATATTTAAGCTTGATACTATAGGCCAAGTTCTTAATCCATCCAATTTTCATCGTGTTTTCAGTTTTTAAAAATTTCAATATTTTTTCTTCTGTTTTAATATAATTATTGTGTTGTTTTTTACTTCCTCTTTGCCATCGGTGGGATTTTTTATTTATAAGATTTTCAGATAGAGGGTATGAAGAACTATTTCTGCATCTTTCTTTATTAAAGTTTTCGTTAAATATTAATGTATTAAGGCCATATGGATAAGCCGTATTGAATTGTTTAATATGGTTGCTCTCCCACCATAATCTTTCCGATTTATTTGGTACTATATCAATTATAGTTACCATGATGTTGGTGAACCCATGGGCTTGAAAATGTCTCAGTTCCAAATTAGCTGTGGGCATTTCCTGTTGTACCTTTCCTATCTGGCTTCGGTGCAGATTTATTCGAATGTTTAAAGGATTCTGCGTTTGGCCTATATATTTAGCTTGACATTTTAAACATTCAATACAATAAACCACATTATAGCTCTTGCAAAAAAATTTTCTACTTTCGTTGTCTGTAGAAATTTGTTGTGGATTAGCCACTGGACACAGTTTGCATCGTTTAGATTGGCATTTGCGAAATTTAATATTCTTCATATGCTGGTGGTGATAATTATGAATGTTAAAAAAATCATTTGACCCATTTGGGATCTTGTCTGGATATAAATCAATATTTACATTTTTTATTTTTGTCACAGTCTGATCATGGCCAACTGTTACAGATTTGAAATATCTTCTCATCGATATGCTTTACTATTAGAGACTAGGGTAACGGTATGTCGATAACACAAACACCCTACTATTGTGTCACCGGGCATATATTCGTATTTGAATATATTTGCCAGTCTCCAATATTATATACAGACTTCATTCATATTTTAAAAATCAACAGTTTTTTAACTCTTGTTGAGGAGTTGACAAATGTACGCCTTATCTCCCTGTCTTCCGATTTCTCTGTGGATATCACTTTGAAACTCTAACTAAATTCAATCCAATCCTCGCTGTACAATCCACCCCTACCATTCTTATGTAATTCATATGGTCACTCCCGTTCTTTTCTACTTTCATTCATGTATTCTACTAGGGAATTTGAGCAGCATTTGCGCCTCCTCCTTTGTAGTGAATAGTTCTTTAATTTCAGGCTTATTTGGGATATATCCTATTTTGTCTCACTTTATCGTAATAGTATACGGAATGTCTACATCCAGCGGCAAAGCGCGGAAGTAGTACATATCTTTTATTTTACATATCAGCTTTTTACTTAAAGGCCACCTCTCGGACCAGCTTGATGAAGTGTTTGGTCTTCCGTGTGTTGTAAAGGAATTGGATTCTTTGGACGACTTTTGGAGCAGGGTTGATTATAACGGTAAGAAGTAAACTTATTTTTATGATGGTATTGTAGTGATAATTGGAATATTGATGTAAATGATTTGTGATCGTTCGTTTTGTACTTATATGCTAAATAGGTATTTAACTTTTTATGATGTATTTTTAGATACGTGTAATAAACTGGTAGTCCTCACAGGTTACTAATATCAACGAATCTTATAGATGATGGTTTTTACAAAATTACAAAAAAAGTATATAATAGTGTTAAAACTTTGCCATAAAGTTTGCGATGGTCAATTGTACAGCGAGGATTGGATTGAATTTAGTTAGAGTTTCAAAGTGATATCCACAGAGAAATCGGAAGACAGGGAGATAAGGCGTACATATTTGTCAACTCCTCAACAAGAGTTAAAAAACTGTTGATTTTTAAAATATGAATGAAGTCTGTATATAATATTGGAGACTGGCAAATATATTCAAATACGAATATATGCCCGGTGACACAATAGTAGGGTGTTTGTGTTATCGACATACCGTTACCCTAGTCTCTAATAGTAAAGCATATCGATGAGAAGATATTTCAAATCTGTAACAGTTGGCCATGATCAGACTGTGACAAAAATAAAAAATGTAAATATTGATTTATATCCAGACAAGATCCCAAATGGGTCAAATGATTTTTTTAACATTCATAATTATCACCACCAGCATATGAAGAATATTAAATTTCGCAAATGCCAATCTAAACGATGCAAACTGTGTCCAGTGGCTAATCCACAACAAATTTCTACAGACAACGAAAGTAGAAAATTTTTTTGCAAGAGCTATAATGTGGTTTATTGTATTGAATGTTTAAAATGTCAAGCTAAATATATAGGCCAAACGCAGAATCCTTTAAACATTCGAATAAATCTGCACCGAAGCCAGATAGGAAAGGTACAACAGGAAATGCCCACAGCTAATTTGGAACTGAGACATTTTCAAGCCCATGGGTTCACCAACATCATGGTAACTATAATTGATATAGTACCAAATAAATCGGAAAGATTATGGTGGGAGAGCAACCATATTAAACAATTCAATACGGCTTATCCATATGGCCTTTATACATTAATATTTAACGAAAACTTTAATAAAGAAAGATGCAGAAATAGTTCTTCATACCCTCTATCTGAAAATCTTATAAATAAAAAATCCCACCGATGGCAAAGAGGAAGTAAAAAACAACACAATAATTATATTAAAACAGAAGAAAAAATATTGAAATTTTTAAAAACTGAAAACACGATGAAAATTGGATGGATTAAGAACTTGGCCTATAGTATCAAGCTTAAATATCTACAGAAAATATGGAATTACATAATACATTTCAACTTAAAAGAAAGCAATTGCCAAAATGAAGAAGCAAATACTAATATTGATATCCTATTGGATTTAATCAAACTCAGAGCCAGAATTGTTAATTTAACACTTACAAAAAGTGAAATTATAAAACAATCTAAAGAATTTTTTATTACAACTTTCAAGAACAAACTGTATGAGAACATTCCATTCCATTCTATTTTAAATCATATTAACGTATGTCTTCCTTTGTCCAATATAAAAATCATGATCAATTATAGATTCGTCAAAACCAACGGAAGGAAATTTTTCAATTATAACAAAATTTGTCAAGATGTTGCATCAAATAATGTAGATTCTTGTAATTGTCATGAGAATATTCATAGTGACACTCATCATAAGCATATAATCTCCGGAAATCTAGATTTTATCAAAGACAAAAGACTTAAAAACCTGCTTCAACTCGGTACAAAGTACCGTATACAAGAATTTAAAAATGTATACGAAGAATTTTATAATGATCTCGACATCTTCATTTATAGATTGGCGGTAAAACACAGTTTACCAATACAAGCATTTAATGAGTGGAAATATAAATTTTACAAAGCGTTTTGTCACTACTACCCGCAGCACTGCAAAAACAATAGAGAAATTAAAGTTCCATCCTCGTTCAAGCAAATTAAAGAAGAATATGTATTAACATATACCGATAAAATAGTATCAAATTATGCCTTTACTTGTAAAAAGTTCTACGTGGATACACTAAACCAAAGTTACAGGGACAGTGAAATGTATGCTTTAATACCCAGTAACGCATTGATACTGACTAAAAGAATAGAGGCACTTTACAAAAGAATAGGAATTGATATTAAAACAATAAAATATCCATATTTGGTCCTGATCCCCAAATTACACAAAATACCTGTCAAATTTCGAACTGTGACGGTGGGATGTGGTTCATATTTGGAAATAGCAAACAAAAAACTTTTGGATTTACTCATAATAGTTATGCATGATATTAAAAGACATAACTCTATTATGATAAAAAACGGACAGGAACTGATAAACCGACTAAAGTTTTGTCATAACGATATCAACTTTAAGAGTTACGACTTTCGAGATCTTTTTAACAATATTGATTTGGATAATTTACAATTGATTCTGAAAGATCTACATGAAGAATACGATCTAAAGCAATTTATAACTTATAGAAGATACATGGACTTGGTAGAATTGGTATTAAAGGAAAACATACTACACGACGGAAGCAATTTTTACAAACAAATCAAGGGCATACCTATGGGAGGGAGTTGCTCGTCAATACTAGCAGATATATATCTATCTAAATACGAAAGAGGCACTCATATCCTATCGGAAATGCCCTACTTCCGTTATGTCGATGATGTGATAATTGGGGGCTATGAAAACACCTCATGTTTTGACTTTTCATTCTACCCAAGCGAATTGGACCTTATTGAAAATCCAGCGGGTGAGGACGGATCGGTAAAATTCTTGGATTTAGCTATCAAAAAACACAAGAAATATGGAATATACACAGAGTTACACGACAAAAGAGATTCATACAGGATCAAGGTAAATCATATTATCGATTGGAATTCAAACCTTGCAAAGTATGTCTTCAGAAATATAGTAATTGGACATTTTAGAAGAAACCAAAATTATAATACTTTTAGGAAAGACTGCATTTGCAAATGTAAAAAATTTGCAGATGAAGCTATAAAAAGAAATTATCCAGTCAATTTTGTACAACATTATTACAAATCCTTTTTTAAAGAAAATTTGTAATCTGATTGTTGATATAGAGATTTAATATTCATGACTGCGTAACTATTATCATGATGTTTCTCTGCGCATGAGCAACTTTACTTATATAAAGAGACGTTCCATCGGGTTGGACTAACGGATGTTTCTTCTTCATGGATTCGTTTACTTCTTTGGTTCTGAGTCTGTTCTGGTGCTTTTATTTTCGCACATTTGGGAGGCTGACCATGGAATTATGTTGGTTCCGTGAGCGTTACCCGGGTTGTAAAAGCTGCTTTAAGCGGGAAAGGGGTGTCGCAATCCACCCCTACCATTCTTATGTAATTCATATGGTCACTCCCGTTCTTTTCTACTTTCATTCATATATCTATATATATATATATTATAGATAAATAAATGTTTACTTTCTTTACGAATTCTATAAATGACATATTCCCAAAAAAACATAACATCCTGAAACAGAAACAAGAATTTCGAAAAGATTAACGAAGTTGATTTGATATGTCCTTAAGCGCGATATCTTTATCGTTTATCTTCTTACTTCACTTCTTTCCAGTAATTCCACTTCTATAGATGACATTCTTTCCATCTCCGATTTTGAGAAATAAATATATCTATCATTGCATTTCATCGACTTGTTTGCTTTTAGGACCACTGTTATTGGAAGGTTTTTTTTATTTATGTATTTTTTTGTCAGAATTTTCCGCTCAATAATTCAGGAGCTTATACAGTTCATGGTTTTAGGATCAAGATAAGATTAATAAAGCAACAGGAAAGTTATTCATTGAGGAAGAATATTTTTTTAAGATTTTATTTTTTAAAATTGCGGGAACATTTTATTTTTGCTCAATAAAACATTTCAATTAGTAAACTTTTCATGATGAGAATAGTATTAATTAAGATCATTTTTAACCCATGCAAGCAATATTTTACTTGTATTTTTACTTTTACTACATGCATAATATGATGCGTAGAAAATTAGTTTTGATGGTATAATGAAAGTATTACGAAACTGTGTAATGGCACAATTGGCAGTATGAAGTGCTGAGTTCTGTTACAGATTTAGATATTTTGAGCAACCCCAACGTTCTTTGTTGGATGAAAGTGTGCATGCATGTGCTTTGGTGTTTACTGACACTATATAAAAATTAAACAACATAAATTATATTTATCGCATAAACCTAAATCTCTGACTACTGGAACTCGGAAAGTTTTGAAACTTGTTTGCCATTTGAAAAGTTCCCAATTTTTCGAATATTATTTTTATTTAATTTATATCTAAATTGATAAACAATCTCCAAAATTTCTTTCATCCAGTTCAATTCAGTTTTCAAATTTTCGAATATTATTATTTTTTTAATTTATAACGAAAATGATAAGCAATCTTAACTTATTTCATTCAGGTTAATTCAAAAGTAGCAAAAATTCCCTTCTTAAACTTACGTCCACGGTCATAAAATCTGCAGTAGAGCATTAAACATATAAATCAATTCAATTTAAAATAGAAGGAAACTACCTATTAAAGTAATACTTAAATACTTGAAAAGAGCTGCCGATCATTAAAATAATTTAATCCATTTCAATTTAAGAGTAGCAAGGTTCTACTTTAAGTACGCCCACGTACTTAAACATAAGTAGATCATTTAAAAGTACAGTACATTTAAATTCCAAAGCAGGATGTATATCCCTTGTAAAGTAACGCTTACGTACTTTGAAACGACAGTAGCTAATTAAAAATACAACCCAGTTAAATTCAAGTGCAAAAATAATCTCCCTCTTAAAGTGATGATTACATACTTCAAAAGGTAGTAGAGCGTTAAAAATACAAACCAGTTAAATTCAAGAGCAGAAATAATTTCCCTCTTAAAGTAACACATACTTAAAACCGACGGTATTAAAAAATACAATTCAGTTAAATTCAAAAGCAGAAAGAATCTCCCTCTTAAAGTAACGTTTACGTACTTCAAACCGACAGTAGAGCATTAAACTATGCAACCTTGTTAAATTCAAGACAAAAAAGAATGTCCCTCTTACAGTAACGCTTACATACTTAAAATGGATAGTAGAGCATTGAAAATACAAATAAGTTAAATTCAAATTCAGAAAGAATTTACATTTTAAACTAACGTTCGAGTACTTAAAAACTACAGTAGAATAACTTAATAGTAGCAAATTCATCATCAAATTAACTTTATCGTACTTAAAACAGATAGTACAGCATTAAAAAGTGCAATATAGTTCAATTCATGAGTAACAACAATCATCTTCTGAACATAACGTTATACGTACATAAAACTGCCAATAGGGAATTAAAAGAAATCACTTCAATTCAAGAGTAGAAAGATTAAACGGAGGTCGGTTTTTGTGTTAAATTATGCACGTAATAAAAATGTAACAAAGGTAATAATAAAAGTTTCTACTTTCTATAAAGCAGGTGGATGCTTTTGTACTGAATGTTAGTTGAGTGAATGCAGTGTTTTACAGTGTTGATATAGTTTCACACAAGTTCTATTATTAATCTATGAAAATGACTGTGAAATGTCTGATTATTTTATTATTAAGATAAAATAGAGAAGATAGCAAATAAAATTCTGGATACAAAATCGCTTGAAGAGGAAGATGCTTATGAATGGCATTGGAATAAAAGAAAGTTATAATTTTAAATTTTAAATGGACTCAAATTCCATATTTGTATCTACTAAATTGAATACACATGACTTAATTTATGATGCATTTTAACCTTGGAATGTGTTAAATATCATTGTTTCTGATGTATGCAATTCATGGAATGTGCAGTCATAGTTTCTGATGTTTACTAGTCATGAAATGTGCTACTTATCATTATTTTTTATGTATACTAGACATGGAATGTGCTACTTATCATTATTTTTTATGTATACTAGACTTGGAATGTGATAAGTTTTATTTTTCAAATGCGATGTTGACTAAAAAGTCATAAGGCTTCGTGCTCTCCAAAATTGTTCCACAATACAATTACAATGAGATATTGCAGGGCATTCGTCAATATGCGCATCGGTCATGTCTTGTCCATTTGAACACAAAACACACACAGGTGAATTGACAATATTAAAACGAAAGAGATGGGCACGAAGACAATCCTGCCCAGGCAAAAGTCTAAAAGTGGCAGTCGCAGCTGCACGACAGCATTTTTTTTCAGAGTGACGTAAGATTTACGTCACACTGTGATTTTAGGACGTCACAGAACGTCGCAGTACGTCTCGGCAATGTCATATTGAGGTCACAGCGAAGTCATTTTGGTCATTTTCATGGTCGTTTGTGACGTCGCATATTAACTTGTTTGTGACGTCACATTGTAATTGCCATTGTAATGTCGTCAGACTGTTACGTGTTAATTAAATTGTGGAAACGTCACAGAATATAGTCACAATCAAGTTACAAAGTTACTAATACGTAACGTCACATAGAAGTCACAAATATGATGTCACATTGTGACCCAGGTGCCACGTGACTACAACGTCACTGTCACACGTGTGACGATCTTTGCCGTGAGGGATGGTGCTGAGAACACTCCAGAGTTTAGCACGAGAAGAGCAAACAGCCGCAGTACGGAAGGAATGTCTAAAGACTCTATTTATGTGAAGTTTTGATGATTGAAAGGGTAAATTTCTGTTCGATTTCTGGATTATATTGCACCCCTTCTTTGCCAAAATGTCTGCTTTCTCATTACCCTCAACACCGCAGTGGGCGGGCACCCAGTGGAAAGACACCTTGCGTTGTATTTTCCCGATAAGAGATCTACACTGCTGGACGCGAGGTATTTTCCTCTCTTGATTAGATGATAGAGCCTGACGGGCAGAGTAGTTAAATAATTTCAGAAGCACTGTAAGTTCATTATTGTCAAGATGTTTTAAAAATTCAGGGTATAAATAGTCTGGTCCAGGTGTGTATGTGATAAGTATGACTCTTTCTGATGTATACTAATAACGGATTGCATTAAGCATCACTGCTATACAAATTATCATAGTGTGTGTTTTCACTCCAATTCCTGCCATACATACATGCATACTCTATTTAGTTTAACTTGCATTACAATAAATATCAGAGTAAAAATATGTAGCTTATATGTGTTAATAAAAATAATTTTGATACCATTAATAGCTATAGAGTATTTAAGATTATCAATTTAGTGTATATACTGCCCGAATGTTATCTAGAATTTTCTGAATATTGTATGTATTTTCTATAGAAAGCGTCGATATAAAAATCGTCTTAATATTCGAAAAAATAAAGTTTTAATGATGAGAATTACTAGAAATTATGTTTATAACTAGTTCAACATAACGTATTTACACACAGATTTTCATAGCGGTACATACATTGCTATAGAATTATCACGTTTATACGTTAACATTCACATGCACACATGCACACACTCTCTCTCACATACACACTCATGAACATACACGCACACATATACATGCACGCACACACACACACACGAAGATAGACTGTAATATTTTCAAATGTCTTTAAAATGAGTTTAAAATGCACTTAAAGTCTTAAAATGTACTTATCTCTCAAAATTTCGTGCTAAAAATTTTTCAAAAAAATATACTTTCTCTTTGCAGTAATATGATAAATTTAAAAATATTAAACAATTTGTTACAATATAATTACTTTCCTTATATACATAATGTAAAAGTAAAGTATTGTGACGGGGTCGAAAATTCGAATTCGAGTTTTCGACGAGAGAGCACGTTTCAAGCATCCCTGATCACGAATCACACATTTTTGAAGGGATGTCTGTGTGTGTGTGTGGGTCAGTGAGCCAGTGGAGACGATAACTGACGAACGAATGGATTAATTCGAACGACATTTGGTACAAAAATCACAATACATAAACACTGGAAGCATATTGTTTTTATACGCAATCGAATGTTCAGAACCCCTCTAAATTTTCGAGTGAAATTTTGAAAAAATCATCAAAAAATCAAAACCGCTAATAATGTTACTCAAATAGACATTTCTCATGTAATTTGTCATTATAAAACGATTGACATAAATTTTAAAACGCTAACATGAACCGTTCTCGAGAAATTGCACATTTTTCATAAAAATTATCAAAAAGTCATATAAAATGAAAAAAAAATATGTCCTATTGAGAAACATGTTCACTTTTCATATGTAATACCATGCGATAAATTTGGGGACATCATTCTCGTGGATCTAGCTCGTTCC
The DNA here is from genome assembly GCA_951213105.1 of Amaurobius ferox. Lineage (NCBI taxonomy): Eukaryota > Metazoa > Arthropoda > Arachnida > Araneae > Amaurobiidae > Amaurobius > Amaurobius ferox. The sequence goes on from OX578154.1 coordinate 35,333,623, forward strand.
ATTCATGAAAACAGATACTTGCAGTAATACTTTTTTATTTGAACGCCAATAGTATTTTATCTGCTGTGAGAATGACTTATTTCTTCGTCCATAAAGCTTGGCGAGATTTTGGCGACAAATTTGGTGGAATGTCGCCAACTTGGCAAATTTTTTAAATGTTGCTAAATTAACAAAAAACTCGACAAATAGATAGAAATGACGCTAAATCAATAACGACTCATTGATGATGACGACATGAAAATGACGACTCATTGACGAAAATTCAACATCCTGGAAATATTATAAATAACTAGTATAAAAATAATCTATTTTACTGTAAAAGTAGTAAATTCTTTATATTATATAAGGAAAGTCATGTGCTGCCCACATTAGATTTTTTTTTCATTATTGAATAGATACGCATATTGTAATATTGACTTAGATCTTTTAAAATCACATCTAATATAACACTAAAAATACTCTCTTTAAAGAAGGAGTTTTACAGTCATATCTATATACACGGTCATGAAAATCCTTATTTAAGCACTTTGAAATGGTACCGATAAATTTCGTTTGATGTGTCACATAAAATTCACCTCAAATTTATGCAATTACTCCAATGAATTAGATTCACAGTAGCAAAAAAAAAATAATTGCGTGTTAACTACTGATGTCACGAAATGTCAGTTGTCAATTAAAGGTTTTATTTAGTTCTTCAAAGAGTATTACGACGTGTTGTCATGATACAAGAAGAAGTCAGAATATCTGCAGGACTTATGATTTAAAGAATATGTTAGGATTAAAAATGACAAAATACAGTTAATACATTTCTAGATACCTATCAAAAGTTGAAAACAAACGTAATGCACAATGTAACAGTAATTTAATGGACTCCTAACTCAAAAATACAATTATATTGTCAAAACACTGACCTATTCGCCAATTCACTTTTACTTAGTTCCTTTCACGTTGCTGCCATTGAGCATGACCAGCTTATATGCACTCTAAGATAGGATGTTGAGAATCTACTCTATTCCAAAAAAAATGTGTTCCATTCTGGAAATTGTTTCATACTAATAGTACTCTGGCAAATGCTTGACAGAGAATGGACAGCCATCCCTCAGGACACCATCTGCACGCTCATTGACTCTGTACCTAGACGTGTTACTGCCTGTATTGCCGCCCACGGTGGTTCTACAACCTACTGATAAGATGGTGTTATCGCTTAGTATATAATTATATCATGTTGCAATAAATTTAATTTATGGCTCGTTGCTGTCTCTTTCTGTTTGTCGATTTTCATCACTTTCTGCCCACACCTTCTTGGGGTATCATTTTGACAGTCACGTAGTGCATATAGCAGGGCTCCTGGTGAGACACGCAAACTTTTATGTGACCACTCAAAGAACTCGACCTTTCAAATATTTATTTGCACCATAAATCTAAATATCTAATTATTCGATTAAATTCTAGAAGAGTTATTGATGAAAAAATGTATATTCGAAAAGGGAGAACACCATTTACAATATTTATTTGATCATGTTCAGCAACGGAAATGGACTGTAAAACGTTATTTTGCACCAAATAACCACATTTTTAGAAAATGGAGATACATTTTAAAGGAACTATATTCAAGCAATGTATATCAATACAGACTGCGAGGTACAGCAGAGGCAATTTCTATCCATCCATGAACTTGGATTATAAAGCTAATTTGTACCATATATTCAAATCATAAAAGGAATCAGTTAAATTTTAGAGGGGTTAGTGCCATACAAACTATATCAGTAAATGGGGCGTTACTTGTGCAATTTATTAATGAACCACATTTAGCAAGGAACTCGATCTGTGAAGTATTAATATAAATCATATGTCCCCCATTCAAACAACAGTTTAGTTTTAACTAGCTATCGTCGAATAAAGTGTTCAGACAGACAAATAGACAACATGTAGCGTTTAACTAAAAAAAAAACATAGTACTTTGCACCCTAGCATCAATTATTTTTAATGTTTGATTTTTATAAGTTGATTTCAAAATAAGGAAATATATAAAACAGAATAACAACATGCGATACAAAGAGATTGAAAAGGAACGTTCTAAATCAGGAGGCAGGTGGAAATTGAATGCCGAGTGAGTTTGTGTGTATGAACTTGGCCATTGCACCTGAGTTCAAATATTAAAAAAATGATGGTGATTTCGTGAAAAGACTGAATTTAATTCATTCCCATAAAGAAGGGGTGCACAATTTACGACCCACGGGCCAGATCCAGCCCTTAAATTATTTCTGTTTGCGAAGATATTGTTATGAGATGCATAACATATGTTTATTAATTATTCCTTTCTACATTTAATATTCGGTAAATTTTATTTTTGTTTCGATTCTAAAACTTGTTCTTAAATATTTCATTCCAAATTGATAAAGCGTTATATGTGTATTTTGGCTTCTTGAAGTTTTCCCGCCTATTTCGGTAAAACCTTGGCGTAATGTTACATCCCGCTCTATTGTACATTTACCCGGATTCGCATTTCGTATTGAGATGCATGGAAACTATTTTCTATTTCGTCCATGAGCAAACGCGCAGTCATACTAAGACGCCTCGGCGAGAATATTGTGATTAGTTCAGTTGGCGATGTAACATCATAGCAGTTGGTCGCGTTTTACCCGCGAGGCTTGAAATGGGACGTTTTGTTCTTATGAGAATATAAATAATATTGATTTAATGAAAGAGTGAATTATTCAAGTCGCGTTGTGAGATGATATTAATTTAGGAAATTTTATCGGGAATTTTGAAATATGTGATAAATTCTAATATCGATTGTCTTTACGTTCAATGAATGTCATCAAGTATATGGAAAGCCTCTCGAGCATTATTGTAATCGTTTTAATGTCGTGAGATCCTGATGTAAATTATGTGTAATAAGAAACGCCTCATTTAATAAAGAATAATTTAATTGCTTGAATTTCGTCTTTGGTCACTCCTGCTAACACGCCACTCATCCATCGCTGTCTCTATGCGATTGTTCCATTTCTACCATTCATGTTCCAACTTCAACTAATTGGAATTTTCCGGAGTTCCGAAGTGTTTTCCGTCATCACAAATGCCTTTTCACCTTTCCCAATGTACTACGACTTCCCACATCTATTTCCAGTGTTGACCGCCTGCATGGTTTGAGCTCCTTTTCCGCTTTACCATCACTGCCAGTTATATGCTATCGGAAGCATATAACAGTGTCACCTTTACAAGCACTGGACGAGAGAAAAATTCATTTTAAATAATAATTAAATCGTCATAGTTTACGTCATATTTTAATCTTTATGTTAATCACCTAAAAAGTGAACATATTTCACAATAGTTAATACTTAGTCTAATTTTACGGGATTTTATTTTATAGATTTATTGGAAAACAAGAAATTCAAAAAGGATCACAAAAAATTCAAGAACGGCTCACACTAGCGTTCTGAAATTTATGTCAATCATTTTCTAATGAAAAATTGCATAATAAATGATTATTTGCTATGTCATTATTGAAAGTTCTTAATTTTTAATGATTTGTTTTAAATATTTGTAGGTCTTCTAAATATTCTATTCCATTTTAAATTCAATAGACTTCCAGTATACACTGATTGTAATTTTTATACCACATTTAGTTCGAAACGATCCATGTGAAATATGGCTTCGTGAGATATGGCCTCGAGGAACTGACGGACACACGCACGCACACAAACATCACTCCAAAAACGTTCTAGTGGAGTTCAGGGATGCTCTTTTTCGGCAATTTAAATTTCAATTTTCTACCCTATCACAATACATTCCCTATACATAATACTCCGTACTATAATAGGGATAGTAGAAATACTTATTAAAATAAGTTGCAATTTTATTTTTTGGGGGGAGTTATAGTTCCAATGTCTTTGACATTCTGCAGTTTTACTTTTAATAAAAAATCTGGAGTGTCGCTCAATTCGACTTCCTCAAAATAAAATCCAGTTTTTTTTTTTTAAATTGTACTCGAAAAAATTTGAGAAATATGTATTTTGGGTGCAAATGATTACAACTATAGCGTTCTACCCTTCACTTTAATGGGCTGGAAAAATATTCCGATTGATACTATACTTGACAACTTAATCCCCGGGAGGGTAACTTGTCCCCTTAGGAAGCTAATGACGTACACAAGATATCTTTTGTGTACACAAGAAATCGATTTCTTGTGTGTCTTCGATAGTGTGTACACAATCTTGTGTACACACTATCATTGTGTACACAAGAAATCGACCACAGACAGATGGATATCACTTCAAAAATAGTCAAAACATGTTCAAGAGATCGTATAACATATGTTGGCATTCGAATTCGAAAATTTTTGTGAAAACAATACTTTCTCAATACTTCGTATTTGAAAACAAAAATGGCGAATATTTATAATTTTGTTAACATGGAAATGTTAGTATGGTAAAAATTTGTTAACATGGAAATGCTAATATGGTAAAAATTTGTTAACATGGAAATGTTAATATGATAAAAAATTATGAACATGGTAAGAATAATGTATAGCAAGGAAGACCAATCATGCATAAAGCATTGATTATGAAACACTTTCCAACTTCAATGCAATTTCATTTAAACATCTCTAAAGTGCGATGCATTCCTCGGTAATATTTTTAAAATTATCACAATACTACATTAATTTATTATATTTGAAAACTTAAAACTTCATCGAAAAAAAATGAACTTCATTAAATGACGACATTGAAATATAAATTGCCCGATTTAAACATCTCTAAAATGCGATACATTCCTCGGTAATATTTTTAAAATTATCATAATACTACAATAATTTATTATATTTCAAAAATGCATCGAAAACAAATGAAATTTATTCAAATGACGTCATCGAAATACAAATCGCATGGCTCTCTCTATAAAAACAGCATTTCATTTATGAACTTTTTTCCATTGCCTTTCATTCATCACAATACTATAATAATTTATTTTATTTAAAAACTTCAAACCATGGAAGTACAAGGAATTTACCTCTATGCTTAGAACTCGTCTTCTTCTATGTGTAAAATCAATGAATATTTCATTCATATCAGCTATATTGCAGATATCATGAGCTAAATAATTTTGCGTTAAAGAAATGCAGCAATTCTTATACTACTCATTCTACATCTTTTGGTGCTTACATTCTCCAGAAGTGAAAATTAGGCTTCGTTGTAGAAATAATGAAAATTGGATGATCATTTAAACTCAAATATATTATAATTGCGTTGTTTCAGTATGTAGATGCACAGAATTTAAGCAAAAATAAAGCAGCTTTAGGATGGATACAACAATAAATATGAATTAAAAAGAACTTTAAATATCAGAATTTTCACACAAGGGGGATAACATATTTTATTTTGAAGTGTGTCACGTGATCTCTTCCTATAATTGTTACATGATCTTTTCATATGAAAGGCGTAATTATTATTTTAATTTTTATTTAAAAATTTCCTGAACATATTTTGCTGATTTTTTTACATATTTTATGGGATAATTTGAATATTTCCTTAAACTTTCGAATCAATTTGTAAACTTAAAATTTGCTTAAAAAATGTTTGAAAAATTAGGTCCCATGGGGTTCAATGTGTTTCATATTTTCAACCCGGATTCGGAAATGATGTAGAAATAAAAATCTAATCTCAACTGTTTTGGCGGTAATGTTCAGTCAGATTTTTTTATTCTAAACTTGAGGACTGGGTGTTATTCTGGCCGTGTTATACCAATTAACCATGTGCCACCCTTTTTAAAATGTATAGAATTTTCCCGTAAAACTATAATTTGTAGGAATTACCACAACCATCACGTACGTGGGATTTTACGGCTTCTTTTCTTTGAAATTGTTTTAATATCTAGATGACTTATCACAACCCTTTCATGTCAAAGCACAATCACGTGACTGAAGGGCTTGCTTACTGTTACGGAACTGTAATCTATCAAAGTATTGCGTGAATTACCAGTTATCACGAAACTTCAACAAACTGTGAAATATTACATAATAATGTGTCATTTTTTGTCCATCTAAAGTACCAGATTAAATGCATACGTAGATTAAAAGCTACTGTATTATTTGCAAGTATTGATTTCCATTTGAAACGAAAATTATTATTTTTCAATGGAAACACTTTTAAGCAGTGTATATGGTTCCTCAATAAATCTTTATAAATCATCTTACATTTTGATTGAACTTGTCTAGAGCTGTAGAAGTATAGATGTACTAATATGAAATGTACTATGCGCTGTCGATTGTGAAAGTTTGCAGCACCTCTAGCGGCGGATTCAAGAAGTGATAATTCCGCTCTCGAAAATGAAGCAAGATAGGTGAAAACATTTAATAATCAATTCAAAGAGCATTATCTGTTTAGTATGGAAATAAATTTGGTTTCCACATAACACATAACCAATTCGTATAAGCGATATCAATGAAAATCAATAATTATGCAGATGTATTTGTTACTACTGTAGCACTTCTGAAGGAAATAACAAAATTTAAGCTTGGAGAAAAAGAGCCAGTGCAATAAGCAAATATTTAATATATTTAGAAATATATTTTTGAGTAAATATTATATGCTGTATACAAATTTCAGTCAAGTGGTGCAGTAAAATAATTATTCCTTTTCATTAACATCATTTTTATCTCCTATTTACACATTATGCTGTGGAAATGTGTGATGTGATCATTGCTGTAAAAAATAGCCGCGATAAAATTTTTACTTTCCTTATATACATAATGTATAAGGAAAGTATTGTGAGGGGTCGAAAATTCAAATTCGAGTTTTCGACGGGAGAGCACGTTTCAAGCATCCCTGATCACGAATCAAACATTTTTGAGGGGATGTCTGTGTGTGTGTCAGTAAATCTGTGGAGACGATAAATGACAAACAAAGGGAAGCCTACTGAATACTGGAAGCCTACTGTTTTTAAATGTAATCGAATGTTCAGAATCCCCCTAAATTGTCGAGTGAAATTTTGAAAAAATCATCAAAAAATCAAAACCTTGAAAAAAGTTACGCAAATAGATATTTCCAATGTAATTTTTCCTTAGAAAATGATTGACAAACTTTAGAACGCTAGCATGAATCGTTCTCGCGATATTGCACAGTTTTCAAATAAATTTAACCAAAAATGCCATAAATTAAAAAAAATATATTAACTCCTGAAAAACATATTAATTTTTTCATATGCAATATTATGTGATAAATTGGGGACATCATTATCGTGGATTTAGCTCGTCCCATTCATGAAAAAAGATACTTTGAGTAATACTTTTGTATTTGAATTCCAATATTTATTTATCTGCTATAAGAATAATTTATTTAACCGTCCATAACGCTTGGCGAGATTTTGGCGCCGAATTTGGTGGAATCTCGCCAACTTCGCGACTTTTTAAATGTTGCCAAATTAACGGAAATCTCGCCAAATGGATAAAAATGACACTAAATCAGTGAAAAGTGCGACTAATTGACGAAAATTCAATTTCTTGGAAAGAATATAAATAGCTACTATAAGGAAAACCTATTTCTTTATTGTAAAAATAGTAAATTCATTGCATTAGATAAGGAAAGTCATGTGTTGCCCACATCAGATTTTTTTTGTTCGTGACTTCATTACCCCCCTCCCTCCCTTGCTGGGCAAGTTACCACTCTGTGGTATACTATCAAGTATGGTATGAATCAAAAAGTTTATTTCAGTCCTTTAAAGTGGAAGGTAACAAACTATAGTTGTAGTAATTTGAACCCATTTTTCAAATTTTTTCTTGCAAAATTTGAAAAAAAGAAGAATGAAATCTGGTGTAAGAAAATTGAATTGAGATTCACCCCATTTGACTTTTTTATTTCAATTACTGATAGCGCGAAAAAACTGTCTCATGGCCACATACGTCACGCAAAAATGTGTATAGAATAATGCTAAGTTAAGGTCTTGTAGCATTTCTAAAACTGTAACTGAGGCGAAAATTGATAAAAAAAAGTACCTCGTTTTTGGATTTCGGTTTGTGCTAGAAACTATGTTTATAGATCAAATTTCATACGAATAAAGATCATACATATCGTAAAACATATAAAAATGCAATTGAAAATCTAAATTGACAAAGAAGTTACGTCATCACACTTTTGTGAGGGCGAAAGTCCGCTGTCTTTCTGAATTGTGAATGATTTCATCCTATACGACATTTATGACATGCAACAACAAGTACTAGAAGGTGGCTATGAAAGTTGTGAGGGTCAAACACTGAAAGCAGTCCAGGCGGTCACTAGTGGTTGATATTTATTTCAAATAAATTTTTGTGGAGTTCATAAAAATTTCCTACACACAGTGTAAGACCACGTGGTCCTTAGGACCTCAAACATTTACGCCTAGTGTATCTTCTGCCAGTAACAATTTCCTCGCACAATATCGGCATCCAATGGATCCAAAGGTGAGAAGTGAAAGAGGGGCCATCAGAGCAAGTCAAGTATTCGTACAAAATCGGAGAAGAAAATTTGGAATTACTTGATGAAAAGTTGGTGAACCGAAGTAGTTTTACGTGAGTAGAAAGTTCATCATGAGCGTCAAAGATAAATCTTAACCCAAAATAAAGGCAAGCCTCAGAGATGACATTCCTAAAACCAATAAGTCAAAATACAAAGATGACATTGGTCAATATGATTTCAGCAGAAGATCCTGCAATACGTATGGCATCCAAAACAGGTAGTCAGTCCTGTTGCTCGCTAGAGGAATTCGCGTTTGTTAAGGATAAGTTAATTCGAAATTACACAATATCATCACACTGGGATCCAAGTTCAATTGAAAATTACTATAAATTGTAAAATTAGTAATTAAAGATGTTATTGAAAGTTATATCTTGGTTGAAATAAATAATTATAATTCAAAAATCAAAGGTGCCTTTATCCAGAAAATCAAAGGTGCCTTTAATGAGTACTATATAATTATTGTTTATTTTTTTACTTAAGTTTTGTTATAAGTGGACGCAGAACTAAAGAAAAGGTGGGTTATATGTTGGACGTGTGATTTTATGCACGCTATTACGATTATGAGGTCAAATTAAATTAATTTAACAAATGAAATAAATATTGAAATATATTGCTCACCAATTCATTACTTATAATTGGGTCATTTTTTCTAAAGGGCGTTTTTATATTTCTTGTAACAATATATTGTTTTCCTATTTTTCAACCTATTTTCGGCATTATATATTATAATGGGTGGTTTAAACTAAAAGAAAAACACAGTAGCAGTGATCATTTTGGTTACATTAAATCAAAAATGCAAATTTTTATTTTCAAAAGAAGTAAATACAACATGATAGAGGAATGACACTTAATATATTCAACACCTTTGTTAGTATGCATATATATATATATATATATATATATATATATATATATATATATACCAAAAGGAACACTTAAAATTATTTACAATTCAAGTATGAAAGAAAGCAAAAGGAGAAAAGGAATGCTATCGAAGGATCATTAATGTCTACGGGGGATTGTGACCCCTATTCCTGGTTAAAGCGTGCTTTTATTCCTAGGAAACACTCCCAGTATCAGGATCGCACGAAGCATTTCCATAACCATATGTATGGGAAAAGCAGAATCCCAAAGAAAATACAATCTAGGATTCAAAAACCAGGAAAGGCAAATACGGCTCAAAAGGATGCTTTAAAACGTGCTTAGAAAGGATGCCTAGGAATAAAAGGTGCTTTCATTCCTAGGAATAAAAGCACGCTTTAACCAGGAATAGGGGTCAGAATCCCCCTAGATATTAATGATCCTTCGATAGCATTCCTTTTCTCTTTTTGCTTTCTTAAATTGTAAAATACTTGATTGTGATACTCGAATTGTAAAAATGTTTTGATATATAATATGAATGAGAATTAAAAGATGCATATAGCGCCTTTACTCACTTCATTTTGTTTTAGATACTTTGATTGTCCTTTTTGATATATATATATATATATATATATATATATATATATAAATAAGATAAAATTAAAAATAAAAATAAAATAGTTATACTAATTTAAAACATGATAAGTGTCATACCCTGGTTCAAAAACAATACGGAGGAAAATTAATTAAATATGAGATGATAGGAAATATCAGACAAAAGGAAAACAATGCTACCATAAAAGACAAAATGATCTTAATTTAAAATATGAATAATACACATGAATTTCTCAGCATTCAAGAGCGAAGTATACTAATCAAGTTCAAACAACAAAGGATTATCAAAATCTGGAGGCTCAAAATATTAAAATGACAAAGTAAGAGAAAAGATACAATCCGAAAATATGAAATAGGATAGAAGCTCTGTGAATCCAGCTTATCAAGGATCTTTGCATCCACAGAGGTTCCAAATGTGTTTCGCTCAACGATACAGCCACATGGCCGAAATAACGTCAAAAGATCCGACACATTTCCAGACAATAACATTAACGAAAATAACAAAAATAAGCAAAAGGAAATTGGAAGGAATATAATGAAAGTGCATTAAGCAAACATATAAGCAATCTAACCAACAATCCACAATGATTCAGATAGAATTAAAGTCTTACCTTTCTTCACCATTATACAAGACACATTTTCGTTGCACTAAACAAAGTATTAGGAAAGAGTACAAGAGAGCGCCATCTGATGTGAATTATAGGAAATACTTCTGCATGTTTAACCAAAGGACTATACAAATTTATAAGTTTCAAACCCAAAAATTAGAGATATAAAGATTAAAAAAAAAAAAAAAAAATATATATATATATATATAAAATAATAAAAGAAAAAAAAATAAATAAAATAAAATAAAATAAAATAAAAAAAAAAAAAAAAAAAAAGATTTTATGCGCAATAAACTAAGTAATAATTAATAACTAACAATTATATAATATGTATCCAAATCTTATTATTAAGAAAATAAAATCTCATAGAATATTTTAAAGTTCAAAGTATACAATAGCAATTTCAAATTAGACTAAAACAATAAATAATATATTATAAATAGTATTCAAAATTTCTAAAGTGATATTTAACAAAATTAACTGGATGAGGGAGCTATTTTAATGAGAATAACATCGTCAATATATCTGTAGAATGTATATGCAGAGTTTATAAAATTTGACTCGTAGAAGTGTAGATAAAGATTTGCGAGAGCTGAACTGGCAGAGCCACCCTGTGGAACACCCTTAATTTGCATATAAATTTTATTGCCTTGCATCAAGTAATTATTAAAAATTACACACTTGAGAAGGTGGTGCACGAAAGAATGATCTATATTCAAATTTTGTCTATTATAGAAAGATTTAATAATATCCCAAGTTACTTTATATAGATCTTTTATGTCAATATTGTTGAAAAGGTCCTTAAAGTCATACGTTTTAAAACCCAAAATATTAATCGTATCCAACTTTTGAATTAATTGATAACTGTTATTGATAATATGAGAAGTTGAATTATCATTTATATTAGAGATGATTTTATTAAGAATAACCAAAAGAGATTTACTAGCGACAGTTGCATATGATTTATGTCCTATAGTTACAGATCTAAAAGAGATAGGATTTTTATGAAATTTTGGGATCATGACAATATAAGGGAATCTTAGATTGTTGCAAGGTAATTTTAATAATTTATGAAAAGCAATAATTTTCTTAGATATGGATGTTGCTGAAGAATCAATTTTTTTAAAAATATCATTGTGATTTAAGAAATCGTTTAAGATTTGTACATAATATTTTTTACATATGATGGCGTAATTGTTGGCAGCTTTATCCACATATGTGATAACAAATTGTGATTTTAGTTCATTAATTTCCTGCTTCAATTTTGTATAGTTAAATGTGGGTTTAGTTTTAGGCAAGTTACCTATAAGATGTTTGATGTTTGTCAGAATGCTAACCTTCCACATATCGAAAGCTTCAATAGGATAGTTTTTACTGCAAGCAATTTTGTATATGAATTTGTATAGATCAATATTTAGTTGTTTAATTAAAAGAGAGTGATTTAATGTATTTTGGATTCGGAATTTGGTACCATAAAGCATAAGATTTTTAAGTGCTACATTTTGAACAATATTGAGATCACCAGTAATTATGTGTTTATGATTGCTGTCTATATATTTAGAATAGTTTGGCTGGTTACAGACACATAGTAAATTGGGAGAGAAATTTTGATTCATAATAGATTTAGATATATCATTGTAATTGAAAATTTGCCTACCTAAAGGGGTATTATATTTAAATGTTTTGAAAATTTGAGTATTAGGAACAGGAAAGCAGTGTTTATACTGCTGAAATAAATAATTAAAATTTATATTATTGTAAAGTGAATTTTTGTAATTAATTACACAATAAGTATTATATGTTTTATTTGGATGATAATTAGAGGTAGGAAAGGGTTGAATGTACAGATGGAGGTTTATAAAATAAGCTCTTGTTATAATTAGATCATATAAAAGGTGTGAAAAATGCTCATCCTGATTAAATGACTTTAAGAATATATTATAAACTTGATTTAATATTTGTTTTTTAATATTGAATACCCAGGTTTTTAAAGAATTTATGTTACATGAAGATTTAAAGTTTTTTCTTAACTCAGTAATTTTAGCTTTTATGTTCAGATTTTGACACTTTTTGTTGTTGTAATTTCCTCGCTTAAATCTTTTTGATGAGGCACTAAAAGAATTATAATTAAGGATGTTAAATATAGAGATATCAAAATTTGGATTTTTATAGGTAGTTTTTACTACATTTTTATTGTTATACATTTGATTTAATCCATATGGAAAAATAGTTTTATGCTGTTTGATTAGTGAATTTTCAAAATATAATCTATCAGCCGGATTTTTTACCATATCTAGAATCGAAATTGAAATATTATCAATACCATGATGGTCAAAGTGGGCATATTCAATATTATTACCAGTGTGATGATATGCAGGAGGAGGAAGATGTGTATTGAGTGATGCTCGAGAACTAAATTTCTTAATATGGTTACGATGAACATTAAAACGAAGGTGAAGAGGGGTGCTTGTTTGTCCAATATATGAGATATTACAAGATACACAAGTTAATTTGTAAATGCAGTTATACACTTTACAAAAAGTTAAATATTTAGGGTTATTATTATTAATCTGAGAGGGTAAAGCTAAAGGACAGGTCTTACAACGTTTATCCCGGCAAGAACGAAAATACATAAGTTTTGGTGAGTAATGATGGCTTGGCATCGAAGAGTGTCTACAAAACATGAAATATAAACAATTGGTTGCTTGATATCGATCCCCCTATATCCCAATTCATATAGGTTACCGGGCACTAATGTATTGATTAACAATTACACTATTTTGCCAGGCGCTAACAAAAAATAATAAAACTAATCATAGTAGAGAGATTTTATAGAGTTAATAAATGTACAAAGTATAAAGGTTAAATCCAATATTTTATTATAAATAAATGAGAATATATAATTTCTTGAATATATATAAAACTAAATATAAATATTAATATATATTATTATAAATATAAACTTGATTATTATAATATATATACACTCAAATTACTTGGAGGCAAAGAGCACTAAAAGAGAGAGAGCTGCACTGATAAGTGCATTTTTATCCAAAACTAATATGAAATTCAAATTATCACTAAGATATGCCAAAAGGGGGAAAACAAGTAAGGAAAGAGTGGGTATGAGATACTACAGTATTTGAACAGTACTAAAATAAAATAATCAAATTTAATTACAGGAAACAAAAGACAGTATATGAACATTAAAGTAACTAAAATTAAGATGTATAAACCTATACACACTTATATATAAACATATACACACATAAATACGAATACATATCCATATATATATATATATATATAAATTAAAAAAAAAATGAGGGGGGGGGGGGGGGAGAAAGAGCAAGTTTAATTACAAATAGGCAAAATGCTAAGAGGTAATTAGAACACAGGATAGACAAGTATTTCATGCAGAAAATTATGAATATACTCAACCTTTAATGTCAAACATTAAAAATATGAAATATATTAAACAGATAATATAATAAAAGGATTACATAGACTTTTGAAGATAATTCTAGATATATATATATATATATATATATATATATATATATATATATATATATATATATATATATATATATATATATATATATATATATATATATATATATATATATATATATATATATATATATATATATATATATATATATATGATTAGAAAAATAAAAAACTTGTTTTGCCATAATTGCAATCTTATATTTAGAACTAACATCTATTTGTTTCATCTTCTAAAACGAAAATCTAGTTTATAAATTCAATTCACATGTTTTAATGCCATTTCCTTGTTTACCAAGAAAACAGGTGAATGACGACAGGGGAATGACAAATCATTTGATTTTACTTTCCGAGCACATGAGTCTTATTTGCATGTAATCCTAACTTGGTATTCCGCTTGCTACACTAACTAGGCACACATATATGTTAAAAAAATATTTATTTTTTTATTCTGAGAATAATTAAAGACAACTGAATGACAGGAATAAAAATATTTACTCAAAATCGTTCAAATAATATTTCCCTGCACAGAATGATAGCTAGAATATAGTCAAACTCTTGAAATTTTGAATATGGACTTTAATATAAAATAATAGTATTTTAATTATATTTTATTGTCACCTATGTACAGAAAGAGATGTTAAAATTTAACGACAGGTGAATGACAAAAGAGTTAGGGGACAGTTGTATAAAATTAATTTAAAATATTTCTCTAATGCGTAGTGGATTTTTTATTACTGTTTGTATATTAAATTGTCTAATTTATTATAAAATATCAAATTGAAAGAAAACAAGAAAATGAAGTTGTGATTTCAATATTTGACTGTTGGGACATAGGGGGAAATGACATTTAATATATTTTTAAATATTAAAAATATAAATTATTTCTTTAGCTAATAGATGATAAATATGAACTACAATATAGAGTAAAACTGGCCAGTGTTCAAAGTCAGTCCCAAGTCATGTAAACTTTAATTAAAACACCCGAAACATGTAAAACGCTCATTACAGAAAATGACCCGATTATTTAATCTAACTACATTGAAATAACCATTTTTTCACTACAACGCAATTGCTAAATTATTTCCCTAAAAGCGTTACATAAGTTAATTTACATAAAACGGACTGAAAACAAACCAAGGTCAATGATTGCATTTACCATCACTGATTGCATTCACTTTTAAACAGCGAAACATATTAAAATATGAATTATTTCGGCCAGAAGCGAATCAAATTCCTCATTCCAACGTTACGCAGATAGTTGGCAAACTATCCAAAATATGTGCATTTCTAAGTAAATAGCTATTGCGTGAAAATACGCCCTTAATTTGTAAACACGAATTTCTCCCTAATATTTCCTCACTATCCAACATAAGAATAAAAGCGTTGCTATATCTAGAAGTCTTACATTGTGTCATTTTAAGTTCTACATAAAAAATGTATCACCTCAAAACAGGAACTTTGCGTGCTTCTCCCCCGTTTTGTTTCAAAGTTATTGCTTGTGATGTGTAATTATCCATTATGGCACGAACAGAAGTGCATTTGGATGCAATCACGTTCAATTGCAGTTTACTTTATTGTATTTTATGTCCCATCGATGTAAAAGGCATTTTCTGGAGAGAGTCTTTGTGCTAACTTGTGTCTTTTAAAATTCTGCACTTTGCTGAAAACATTATTTTTTATTATCTAGTGTTCCTGAGAAAATCTTGAATTAATAGTCCTTAATAACTTTGTAGGAATAGGTCCATTAGTGTATGTAAGACCATTTTGCACCATTTTGGTATGTTTGAAAATGAACAAAGGTCTCAGACGGGTGACACCAGTTTGTCAGTCTTGGCCCGGAGAAGTTTGCAATCCATAAATTCATGACATCAAAATCTCGATTACGACTTGGGCGTTAAAAGTGCTTCCAGCAAAATTTGTCTAAATTTCATTGGCTCCGTTGGATCCAATCAAGAGGTCCCCCAAATTCTCACAAATGAATAGGCCAATGGAAGTCAAAGAGGGCGTACTTCCCCAAAGCAAAAAAAATATGCCTAGCAAGAAATAATACGACTATGCTGAGAAATAAGACGAGTTCAGTACTGACAAAAATGAGAAGAGGTCCTGAACCGTATAGATGAAGTTAAATTGAGTAGCGCAGACATGAAAAAGAACTTTGTGCAAATAGATTGGTAACAAGGAGATGTATACGATACTGTGCCAGATCCCAGCGAAAAACCAGTGGAACAATACCGAGGGTATGTGCCGAATTTATTTGATCACGGTTGTATCCTTCTCCTCAAAAATGCTTTCGATTCAAACACAAGTCTCACATTTAAATCTCGTGGGGCGCGTCGTAAAATAATAATTAAATAGGGAGTTATCTCTGTATTTATATTATTGCTCATAATGGTGCGTTAAATACATATTAATTTGAAAGTTAAAACTGCTTATTTAATGATTAATGTGTTTACTTGTAAATATGGTAATAGAGCTCGCACTTGAGTACAAAATTGGTGAGTTATTGCTGGACAACGATCAATTGTATTATATGCAATCCGCAAAACTTAAATTATTTATACCAAATTTGGTGGGTTTTGCGTCATAATCAGCGTATTATTTTTTAGCCATAACAAATCTCTATGCCACACTATATACGTTGAGTTTATATTTAATGAAGTTACCCTGCAAAATAGAATAAAAGTGATTGCAGCTCAGCTAGACGGAAAATAAAAAGGTTAGGTTAATAAACTTGGTAACAAAGGAATATATACGATAAAATAAATTCATTAGCTTACAGAGCATTGTCAAACAAGTAGGAATCGAGAAAAACTGTTACAGAAAACAGTTATTTGATACAATATTGATACACAGTTATTTGCAAAATGGTGTTATATCCAGGGATGATACAACAAACACTTACATGAACAAAACTTTTAGAGTATGGTCTATTTAAAATACTGCCCAATAGAGACAATGCACCTATAGATTGTAGAAAATTATTACCACATACATTGACAATTTTTCAGATGTCACCATATCCTGATGATATAACTTTTTGAGAGCTTTTGTGCGGGAGGGTAGGGACCTTTAAGGACGGGAGTGCCACTGCGTAGAATAATGAGCTCTGTAATGAAGAGCTCTGTAGATCTCGTACTTATAGTAAACTAGGTATTATTAAGTAAGCCTCCTAATGGGTTATATAAATCGAGGTTATTAAATTATTAATTCTCCTACAGTGACAAGCATTATAAAAGAAGCTGAATTTAGTATTCGGAAAGTTTGAATTATCATCCACTTGGCGAGAAATGCAAAATTTGCTTTTTAGGCGATACCGTGCCCGATTTGCTACCAATTTCGAAAATTAATGTCCAATCAGTAGATTGCTAAACGACAAACAGGCAAATATTAGATTTTTGATGTATACTCATTTTTATTACATTTTTTATGACAATTTTTTTACATACGTAATTTTAGCATGCATTTGTAGCATGCATATTTTTATCATACATTTTTACTTTCTCGACATACGTAGTATAATGTATAGGGAAAATATTGTGATAGGGTTAAATATTTAAATTTGAGTTTTTGACGGAAGATCATGTTTCAAGTATCCTTGAACTCGAACCGAACGTTTTTGATGTGGTGTTTGTGTTTTTATGTGTATGCATTGTCTCTATATCTCACTAATGGATGAAACTGTTTAAAAATGATTTGGTACGTTTATTAAAATAAGTGTCATACGATTATTACAATAAGTGACTACTAGAATGCTATTGAATATAAATGCAATCCTGTGTTCGGATTATGCCTAAATTTCGAAATGGAATTTTTAAATATTCATTACAAATGGTCTTAAATAAATAATTATATGATTTTTCGATAGAAAATCCAGAAATGTTCCAAAGGTTAATATACGACTCAACGATAAAAAAATTGGTTTCTGGATCTTGAGATTTAGTTTTTTTGCTGTGAATCAAGTAAAATCATTCCATTATGCAGTGGAAGTTATGTGTTGCCCACATCAAATTTTTATAACTGTGTTATTTCGAAAGTTGAGATTTCAAACGTAATTCTTTGGACATATTTTCAATTAAAACTTATTTACGTTAAAAGTTTGAAGTTCGATATTTTTCTTTATAAAGCAGTACATTTTATGAGTTCTTTTAATAGTTATAATACATATTGATTTCATATCTCCGTCCAGAATGTTCTTTGATCTTTAATTAGTCAAAGCGGACAGGATCTTCCCACTTCATTCTTTTTTTAATTTGTTTGAATAATTGGTACAAGTTAAAAAAAAAATCTGATATAGGCAGCACATGCATTTCCCTGTATAATGCAATAAATGCACTACTTTGACAAAGTAATCATGATTTAGAAGATGAACAGCAAAATAAGTTTGCAGTATTATTGTATAATGGAATAAGATGCTAATCTTGATTCAAACATGCGAAACAATTTCAAAGTATCATTGTTACTTATACTTCGTGCAAATCCGACTGCACTGTTAGGAAAATTGCTGTCGGCTGCTGAGCCATGGAGTCAATATGTTATGCCATTCAAATACTTAATAACTTATATTTTATTATAAAAAACTGGTAGCTAATTTAATATTAATAAAATTCTAAATCAAAATTCCACTTATGTTTTCATTTGCAAATTTGAGTTCTTTATATGTCTATAATAGGAGCGAGGGATGGAAGTGACTAACGCAGTTACCTTTAAGTTGTACGTGATTTGCTTTATTCTGTCTTTCTTACCTTCTTTCGATCCAGACAGTCCGACCGACCTGAAGGTGTAAGGTACCTCTTTTGACTGTCTTTCTACCTTCCTTTCGACTAGGACCTATCCGGCAGTGTAAGATATATTTTTGAACGGCTGGGACAATGCTATTCAATTGAAACCGGGACTCAACGGAGCGACATCCACAGTGATCGTATCACCCTTCCCTTACCAAGAACCTCTCTGAAGGACTTTCAGACTGGCATATTTAGCTTACCCGTACGCAATGTGAACACGGGAACAGTTTGCGCAGAGCCGGAAATCGAACTTGGGTCCTCGGAGTGCAATCCCCCTTGCCCTAACCATTAGGCTGATCACACCCCTAGTCGGTCTGCCTGTCTGTCTGTAAACCCAGACCGTGGCGCCTGCCACGAATGGTATGATGCTGCTGAAAGCCCACGGCCGGTGTCTGCCTGTCTGTCTGTAGGTTTTGTTCGGCGATAAATTCTTTACAACTTCACTGTTTATTTAATTGAATACATGATGCAAATAATGGCTTTAAATGCCGAATTTTTCGCTGAAAGTGGGAGAATAAAATTTAGACAAGCTACAATTTCTTTAAAGATATCTGTAATTTAGAAATGTAATGAAACTATTACGGAATATGCAGTATATCATTTTTTGCTGTAGTGAGATAGATGTATTTCGTAACTTTAAAAGTAACACAATTGTCAATGAAAGTACCCATCGTTCAAAAATACTACATATAACTTATTAATGATTAAGTATTTTGTTGTTAAGATAATATAGTTGCAATGTCAAACATGTTTCATAATTTTTCAAAATTGCCATTTTTATACTATACAATTCATTTTTCCAATGTTAGTATACAATTCATTTACTTAGTTATTCTATTTTTAAAACGCTTTTATTAAATTTCAGTAACTGAGTGCTAGTTTTTATTATTTTATGTTCAATTATATAAAACATATTTATATTTGTCTTTGCTAAATATTTAAAACTTTAACTGTGTTTGCGTATATGAATTGCTTGCAATTTTATATAATTTAAGAGACAATATATGTTCGTGTAAACTTAATTGGTAACATTTTGAAATGTCACAAAAATGAATATTCTGACGTTTAAATTTAGAATGTGTCTTTCGTAATTCTAAAAAGAAAAGAATTGATTTCACACCATTAATTCAGCTCATTTGACTATAATTTTACTGCTTATATAACAATGAGATTATCATGGAGATAGAAAGAAGGACATATATCTCCTTCAGATGAAACGCTTGTACATACTATAATGCTTTGATAATTATATCTAGGCATTACCAGTGTTAGCAAAGTAGCTGCTACTGTTAATTGACACAATGGAAAAGCGTAATATTTAGTATTTGTCTTTTTGATTATATAAAAAAATATGGGTTCGTAATTAAGAGTATAATTAACCAGTATTGTTCATAGTTGCAGGATAGCGTACAGAATATATAGAGATAAAAATGGATTCTAAGGTGAAATCATTTTGGATACGTAGGACTAAACTTTATTTAGTTCTACTTTGCAATACGCTAATAATTTACTTTTACAAAATGGATAGTTTAAATAACTATTTCAGGCATTTCGCCACAGAAATGCATGCAATCCTGCTACTTTTCTACGTTATTTTTGGTTTAAAAAGCTTACAGAGCAGAAGGGATTACATTCTGCTTTCATTCTTCAGGAGACCGAGGTTTGGTGGACGAGTTGACTGTTTCCCTGTTTTGGATGGGATTGGGTTTCGTGTACCTCAGTATACAACCAGAAACATTAATTTATTTGCTGTAAAGAATTTTAATTCGAATATTGGATATAATTGTGCAATTACTAGTTTTTCTAAATTATACAACACTTTCCCTGATGATCTGGATATTTTTTATTCATCGGAGATCGATTTTATAAAGCATTTGTTGTAAACATATTGTATTTTATTGTAGTTATTCATGTGAATCTGTTTATGACGATCATTTGCTGTTGAGGGTTTGCTTTTCTTTTTAATGTATTTTAACTTTTGAATGTATTTTATGGTATTTTAATCTGTATTTTTTCAATGTATTTTTATTCCTGCACGCTGTAACTGGGACTACGTCCTGTATCTTGCAGCCTTTTTCAAATAAATAAATAAATAAATAAAATAAATGCAGGACTACTTATCTTATCCCAACGCCACCTGAATGATTGTCTCAAACGATATTGGCGTTTTCTTAATATGAAGTTTTAACTTCTTACTTTTACCTCCATAGAGATTATCTTAAAGCCCAGAAGGCGAATCTATTTTTTGCTTTCCATACAATACATGGTACAGTACAGTGAAAGTACTGGAATTATGTCAAATATCGCAACGGACGTTTTCGATGAATTTTCACGTTTTGGGACCTCTCGATCACGAAAAAAACTATTTTTAACGTGATGTCGGTGTCTGTATCTGTCTGTTATGTGTCATTATATCTCAAAAACTAACTGGTCAGATATCATAAAATTTTATAGTTAAGTCACTTGTGGGTGAACCGGATGCTGATTATATTTTGGTAGAATTCGGAATAATAGAACCTGCTTTTTTTTGCGAAATGATCCACATAAATCGCATGTGTCTACACTAGCTAATAAAGTAATTTACCAAATTTCACAGAATTTGGTTGATAAGTTACTTATATCATATTTTGGTGCTGATTAGAATATAGTGCGATTCGGAAAAAAAACCTTTTTCTTTTACGGAATGGCCAGCAAAAATTCTTCAAAACCTAAAATTTATAAACCGCATATGTTCATATGTATCAATTACACATTTTAGGACATCTACAATACGATAAAACTATTTTCAGCGTAATATCTATGTGTATACCTGTGTGTCTGTGGTTCTGTGCATCTGTGATTCTGTGTATCGGTGTGCGCAACCTTTGTATCAATTCTAGCTGAAAAACTAACTAACCAAATTTCATAAAATTTTGTAGTCACTTGCGGGGGACGCCGGTACTGCTTATATTTTGGTACGATTTGGGATAAAATAATCTGCCTTTTTTTGCAAAATAAGCAGTAAAAAATGTCTGTATCTTAAATGCAAAAACTAATACACCAAATTTCACAAAATTTGGAAAACACCTCATTTGTGGGTTACTCTGGCGCTGATTAGGTTTTGGTATGGTAACCTCCCTTTTTTTGCGAAATGACCTGCAAAAATCGTCAAAATCTAAAATAAAACAGTATGTATGCTCAAATATATCAATTAAATGCTTGTTTTATACGCAATTTTTGACGGTGAAAAGAAGAAGACCAATCTCATTACTTTTGGTCAATAATTTAGTTGTTTCTAATTTTTGCTACGCCACTTTGGAAAATACGTCCATTGTCGAATGTAAAAGAGAATTGAATTAAAGGTGCAGATTCAATGCAATTTCAAATAATCATGCGTGTTGTGTCCAATTAAACTCAATTTAATGAATTTAAACACATAAAGAGAATATAAATTTGGGTCTGTATATAAAGTCATAACCTCCCTTTGTTTGCGAAATGACCTGCAAAAATCGTCAAAATCTAAAATAAAACAGTATGTATGCTCAAATATATCAATTAAATGCTTGTTTTATACGCAATTTTTGACGGTGAAAAGAAGACCAATCTCATTACTTTTGGTCAATAATTTAGTTGTTTCTAATTTTTGCTACGCCACTTTGGAAAATACGTCCATTGTCGAATGTAAAAGAGAATTGAATTAAAGGTGTAGATTCAATGCAATTTCAAATAATCATGCGTGTTTGTCCAATTAAACTCAATTTAATGAATTATTAAACACATAAAGAGAATATAAATTTGAGTCTGTAGACAAAGTCATGTGCGGTCCATATGACATTTTTTATATTGAATTCCGATTTTATTTATACCTCTTTCTATGATGCCAGCTTCATAAATGTCCCAGTTATAGAAATGTGATATTACAAAGTGTATTCTGATGCCTTATATTTTTGCGAACTCTGATAATATAGAGAAAACACAAAGTGTTCGACAGTCTCATACCATGATAAACAGTTGGAAATTGACTAATTTATTTTAGCACATGTGCTCATAGGAATCTCCAACATTCATCGCATGTACTTTAAGACCAGTCAGACTCAGTTAGCAAACGGACTTTAAAATCTGCGTAGCGGGGGGGTCAGACCAACCACAGTTGAAGTCGGGTTGTAACTAGCCATCCGGCAAAAATAGGTGAAGCTTTGTATTATGTAAAAATATGATGCACTAGGATTTTACGGAAAACTCCACTTGGTAGAAAAATACTTTCCTGACAGTCTCTCTCACTCCGTTATTCATGATACTCCGAATATATGTTAAGATGGTGACTTATCATCATTTTTATATGTCGATATCGGCGACTAACACGATCGAAGAAATGTGTCCGGGCGTCAAATAACTACCTGACTTTGTAACGCCTTGAAGAGAAGCATCAAAGGGTAGAATACTTGCCAGTGTTCAATGTCAGAGAATAACATTTAAACGAAATGTAATTTTATTTTGTGTTATATATGATTATTAAAAGAAATTGCTATTGGATTGGTCTACAGAATTCCAAAATGCAAAAGACGGCTCAAAGATCTGGATAAATTCAACTTAAGTTGCAAAACACATGTACAGGAAAAAGTTAAAACTATCATCATTCTAGCTACCAATCAAATTGACAATACAGTTGTTGGGAAAAACACCAAATTTGGCGATATTTGGTTCAATTTGTCGCCAAGGTCAGACGATCCAAACTTCTTTGTAATAGCAATTGTTTACATTTTGTTTTTCGACATAAAAAGAATAAAGGCAGGGGGAAAGTTCGGTAATTGCAACAATATGCATAATTTCAGAATTTTCGTTGATTGGGGGCATGTCTGTATGGTATAGTTTCAATTCTGCTATTTTTATTTTCCATCCATAATGAATACTTTGTATTCGGAAAATATACATGCGTTTAAAATGAAACATATTTAAGCAAAATGAAGTTAAATAATTCAAATTTCATTTTTAGCATTAAAGACAAAATTCGCTTATTTTCTTTAAAATTTGATTCTTTTTTATTCGCATAATTATACTAATCGAACTTCAAATCTTATAATTTTGGAACTATTTATTAATTCTATTAACGTTGAGTTAAAATATGAATCAATAAAATCCTGAAAAAGTATGAAAAAATATTAGTCAATAAGGTGCCAGAAATATCCCTCTAGTATAACATGTCAACATGTGTCATACGGTAATAAGCGTCAAACTAATCTTTGACAGTTCGTGAACACTTTTATTGCAAATACTCAATTTCCAAAAGATTGTTGCAACAAATATAGAAATGTTTTTTTTTTTTAATTTAAAAATCTTCGGTTTAATATTTTCTTTCCATTCTTTGAAGACATATTAAAAATGAAACTTTTCCTTAACTTATTTTAAAGTGACAAAAATGTTTTTGACAATTGACATTAAAGAAAGTTGTAGCTTTTTATACAAAACATGAAATAAAATGTTGTAACCGAAAAATGTATTTTTTCTGTACTTTTAAGTCTGCTTGCAAGATATCAGTTCCTTTAAGCAAGATTGCTGCATTAGTGAATGTGATGTACTAGATGCAAATTGTGTACTTTGATAGAACCCCCTTGTGCTGATTTGGCATACTTTCAAAGCGCGCCTCGCCAATGTACCACTTATTGAAGTGCAAGCGTGGAGGGGAAGGGGCACTTTCGCGTTCCATAAGCCCGCCTAGTCATAACATGCCACTTGTTGGAAAGGAGCACAGAATATTCCAAAGGATATGTGTTTGGAATGAAACACAAGCCATCTAATAAACTATTGTCTAAAAACTATTTTATAAAGAGTCAAACAATCACTCAGAAGCAGATGCAATAAAAGAGAATAAATAACAAGAAAGAACAATCATGCAAGAAGCATTGATTATGAAACACTTTCCAACTACAATGCAATTTCATTTAAGCATCTCTAAAATACTATACATTTCTCGGTAATATTTAAAAAAATATCACAATACTACATTAATTTATTATATTTGAAAACTTAATTTCATCGAAAAAAAATGAACATCATTCAAATGACGACATTGAAATGTAAATTGTCTGATTTAAACATCTCTAAAATGCGATACATTCCTCGGTAATGTTTTTAAAATTATCATAATACTACAATAATTTATTATATTTGAAAACTTCATCGAAAACAACTGAAATTTATTCAAATGACGCCTTCGAAATATAACACGCCTGGCTCTTTCTATAAAAGCAGCATTTCATTCATAAACATTTTTCCATTCATTTCATTCATTACAATACTATAATAATTTATTTTACTTAAAAACTTAAGACCATTGAGGTACAAGTAATTAAACGCTATGCTTAAAACTTCATCGAAAAATCGTCCTTCTCACTGTAAAATCAATGAACGTTTCATTCATATCATCTAAATTGCAGACTCTATGAGCTAAATAATTTTGCGTTAAAGAAAGGCAGCAATTCTTATACAACTAATTCTTCATATTTTGTTATGTACCTTTTCCAGAAATGAAAAATAGGCTTCGTTGTAGAAATAATCAAATTTGGATGATCATTTAAACTCAAATATATTGTAATTGCGGTATTTCAGTATGTAGAGGAATAGAGTTTCAGCAAAAATAAAGCGGCTTTAGGACGAATACAACACTAAATATGAATTAAAAAGAATTTTAAAAATCACGATTTTGACACAGGATGGATGCCATATTTTATTTTGAAGTGGGTCACCTGATCTCTTCATGTAATGGTCACGTAATCGCTTTATATAAAACGAGTAATTATTATTGTTATTTTTATTTAAAAGACTACTGAATATATTTTACTGAATTTTTTTATATATTTTATGGTATAATTTGAATATTTTCTAAAACTTTCGAAGCAATATGTGAATTTGAAATCCGCTTAAAAAATGTTTGAAAAATTAAGTCCCTTAAGGTTCAATGTACTTCATTTTTCAACCCGGGTTCAATTCAAACTAATTGGAAGATATTACTCATTTATATTCCCACAGGTCCCACAGGCCGTCTGAATAACATACCAAAATTTCATATTGATTAAGTCGTTTTTACGGCAGCTATCGTGCTTACTGGCAGACAGACAGACAGAATGAACAAAGCCTTAAACACTTTTCAACTTTGTTGTAAAATGTGGTTTATCCTGACCACAGTATGAAGTAATGGACCGCGAGTTAAATGTAACCAGCCAAATAATTTTGTATGGAACACAATCTTTGAATATTCGGTAACTTTTATTTTTTTTTAAAAACTTGCAAATTTATAATGAGATAGGCACCTATCAAATATTTCTATGTTCTTGTTAAATTATTTTTTGTCTAAAATCAATAAATTTTATGAATGAATTCTGGCAGACCTTGCCAGTGCTGAACATTATGAACTGTAGAGATATTGTTCCAAAAATTAGGATCCTAACTTTAGGAACAAAGTATAGGCGATATCTGATACTATTGATTGTAAAAAGCATTTTCTATTCATCCATATATTTGCTTGTGGTCAGGATCGCGCTTCCATTACGTATTTATTAGCTTGGAAGAGCCTGTATCTGCAATAGTAGAAAGAAAACAAGCTATAGGCCAGAATATTACATATCACTGTGGAGAGTGGCATGGTTTTTACTTTTGGAACGCTGGATCGTTGTAGCCTTATGCAACCTGACATCAAAAAAAAGAAAACCCGTCAGATTTCTGAACCCACTTCGAAAATAAGAGCTTGCAATTTCGTCCCAGTAGCTCAACGGTAGAGCATCAGATGACCAGTTCGGCGATCTAGGGTTCGATTCCCAGTACGAACACCAATGCTCTTTACAATGGCGCCCGAACAAATCAACCCTGTAGGTTGGTGCAAAGATGTCGGCTGTCTGAAAATGACCTTAGTAAGACTAGTACGGCACTATATTCGGGCCTGTACAAGAACAAGTATGCTGGAGAACCAGATATAATTTTGAACTTTATAGACTCTACACACACACAAAGAGCCTCAAGTTACACAAATCATCCGAAGTAACAAATTGGGATGGCTCGGACATGTCTGGAGAACCCCTGAAAGCAACCCGACTAGATTGTACACTTTTAAGAACCCTGGGGGTACCCGCACCCGGGGCAGACCTTCGACTAGATGGTTAGATGACATTGTGAATGACATCAACATTTTGAAAATTAAAAACTGGCAAAGAATCGCTTTGGACCGACGGTGTTGGAAGAGGCGTGCTGTCGAGGCAGCTAAGACCTGTAACAGGTTGTTACGCTCTTAAATAATAAGAAGAAGACTAGTACGGATTCCGTGGACAATGGACGATTGAGCGCCGATTTCAAATTGAGAGGATAACGATCACGCAGCATACTAACCTGGGTAAAAATAATAATAGCAGAAGGCAAACCTGAGATAAAAATAGCAGGAGGTGGTCAATCAGATTGTCAGTTGCCAACCAAACTGACATTAGATCATGGAGAATGCAGAGTCCACTTCGACGACGAGAGCTTACAATTTAATCTCACTAGCACAACGTTAGAGCGTCGGCTGGTCCGTTCAGAGATCTAGGGTTCGATTCCCGGTTGGGATAGCAATGTTCTTTACAAGATGTACAAAAATATTTGAAACATGATTTAGCATGTTTAATTCTTTGGCGTTTATCAATTAATGTAACCAAACTTTCTGAATTATTAAATCAATAATTCATTTCTGATTAACAGTACCAACCAGTTTCAAAGGCATTAAACAGTCTCCTTCGTGGGTTAAAGAGGAAAAGAAGTGGGTTAAAGAGGTCTGAAAACGTTATTTCCTGTCAAAATATCTAAGTAGAAAAGTTTCGTAAAAGCAACATTATATCTATTTATACAATAATATATAAAATTGAATATATCGAAACCTTCATTTTGAGTTTTACGTCAGACCCCCCAAAAAATCGTATTTCACGGGATAACATAAAATTGAAATCGATGAAAAAGACACTGCCCTGGAGACAAAATAAAACTTAAGGATGTAGAAGAAAGTGTTTAATACGTATAACAAATTTCGCAAAAATACACAATAAATATCGGCATGTGCAAACATATATATCAGAATGTACACTCCATAGTACTTGCAATTCTATTGGATTAAAATAACTGTGATTTTTCGTTCGTCTCGTGTTTATTTCAAAAAGATCATTTTGAATTTCAAAAATATTTTGCAATTCTTGAAAATTTTCACCCAGGAAAAAATTGTGATAATTTTAAGCCATTAAATGCAACAGCAAAAAAAAAGTTCTTTAGGTTGAAACTTTGAGGTGATCATGTCTCTAGTAATTAGTATAGTTGTAACAAAAATTTACAGTCCAATAAAACAATCGTTTTCAATAAATCGCAGAATGCTAGAGGAGTGATGACCGCTCCATACAGCCAGTATTTGAAATAACCATACAGTACGAACATGAAATACTAAGAAAATATCTTCTTTTATTGACTCTTAAAAAAAAAAAAACACATTAATATGTTAGAGATTAATAGGGACCAAAGGAAAAATTATGTACGAAGTGGGTAAATGTAAAATACGGGAAATGCAAAATCTAGGTTTCAATGTTTCAAGCATTAATCAGAAAAGCAGTTAAGTTAATTTTCTTGAATTTAAAGTATGAGACCATAAATAGATCTCACACTTGTATTGTGAGATAGCTTTATGCCAGTAATTTATTGTGTCTGAAGCATCAGACAATACCTCCAGTCTGAGTGACGCCAAAGTTTACAGCATGCTGACCGAAATTTCAGAAAACCATAAATTTAGGGGTGTCAAGACAGAGGGGGGCGAACGAATCTAAAAATAAAGTGAAGCAACGACATTGGGTAAAAGGTTAATCAAATGATAATATCCTTGTAGCGTCACCCTGAAGGCCGCAAATGAGAGCAAAGGAGGAGTGTCAGTCCTGGGACAAAAAGCGCCACAACCTATGCCATAAGTACGACGACACTTAAGGGGGCATAGGACCTTTAAACAGTCGAAATTCATTGAAAATAGAGCTATCTTTACAATTTTTTAATTTTAACCAGGTGTATCCCAGATGTTCAAAGTTTTTCTCTAAACATATAGAAAACCTTTCTTACTACACAAATTTTACTGAAGTCATATAATTATATGTACATTTTATATTGTTTTTTAAAATTTATACAATTTTGACAGACATAATGGTGTATGTAGCAGCCGCGCGCAGGATATTTCAAATAATATTATACTTATGGACTTCAATTTGATAATAATATATTTATAACTATTACATCTTTAATTTGTACACACTTTTTAAAATTTTGAAATAGATTTAATATTTTTAAAATTTAAACAAAATGAAATTTTCATTTTCAGTGTTAAAAAACATGAAATAAACCTCTTCACAATTCTTTTTTTACTATTTATGGTGAATTTTTGAAGTACAAATTATATATATGGATGAAACAAATAAGTCCAAAAAATTTGAAAGTGATTGGTTAAATATATTTTAAGATATGTTGCGCGCAATTGCTAAAATCACATATCTGAGAAAAACAGCTTTAAAGTTTAAAAATACATTCAGTGTTACTTATTATCTTATTTTACACCTTAAAATGCCTTTAGTTCATAAATAGCACCTTCCTATGTCTGTTATGTAAGAAAAATCAAAAATTTTCTGCCTTTTAGGGGCTACTTGAGCTCTATATGTTGCTTCGGAAACTCGAACAGACGTTTCGCGCAGTAGTTTCTTGTTAGTCAGATGAATCACGTTTACTAAATTTTTACTTATTTATGAGGAATTTTTATCTATAAATTATGTATATAGATGAAACAAGTAAGAGCAAAAAATTTGAAAGTGATTGGTTACATATATTTTTAAATATATTGCGCGCAAGTGTTAAAATCACATATCTGAGAAAAACAGCTTTATAATTTAAAAATGCTTCAATGTTACTTATTATCTTAATTTGTACCTTAAAATGCCTTTGGTTCATAATTAGCACCTTCCTATGTCTGTTATGTAAGAAAAATCAAAAATTTTCTGCCTTTTAGGGGCTACTTGAGCTCTATATGTTGCTTCGGAAACTCGAACAGACGCTTCGCGCAGTAGTTTCTTGTTAGTCAGATGAAGCACGTTTACTAAATTTTTACTTATTTATGAGGAATTTTTATCTATAAATTATGTATATAGATGAAACAAGTAAGAGCAAAAAATTTGAAAGTGAT
Organism: Amaurobius ferox; assembly: GCA_951213105.1. Lineage (NCBI taxonomy): Eukaryota > Metazoa > Arthropoda > Arachnida > Araneae > Amaurobiidae > Amaurobius > Amaurobius ferox. The sequence goes on from OX578154.1 coordinate 35,363,687, forward strand.
TGGTTACATATATTTTAAAATATATTGCGCGCAAGAGTTAAAATCACATATCTGAAAAACCCGCTTTTAAGTTTAAAAATATATTCACAGTTATATTCAGTATATATTCAGAGTTATCGCAGTTCGGCTAATTAATGTTTGGCTGTAGTTTATAATACATCCTGTGTTATATCTAATGTAGCATTAAAATGCACCAGACGCATAAGTAATTCCTTTCTCTTCCTCTTGTCGTTGAAAATCAAATGTTTTCTGCCTTTTACGAGCTTTTCAAACTTCATATGTACTGCTAGAGGCTCGAAAATCTGCTTCGTGTATCCGTTTCTTATCACTCAGATGTAAAACATTTAGTAAATTTCTGTTTATACTCAAATTTAAAGCATTCATAATTTTTATTTTACCGTTACCACCATCATTGAATGTTATACTGGCAATATTTGTTGCTATTTCTGCAATTTCTCTCCCAGTATTTATATTTTTCGGGCAATATTTCCATATGAGGGAGTTTAAAGACTCATTAGGATTTTGAGTTCTCCCTCCAAGACAGCATTTCAATAGATTTGGGTCTGAAAGGTCTTTAAATATTGGTTTTACCAATTCCATGACAGATTTTGGGAGGGAGTTCTTATGCTTGAAGTTTGATACTGTGTTCGAGTATGCTGCATGGTTGTACTTACACCAAGTATTTGGTCCCTTAGGACAAAAAAAGTGTTGTGGGTCACTGTCAGAGGATACCATATGCATCCATACAGCCCATATGCTTTGTCGCATTTTAAACAAATCATTTTTGTTTCCACGAATTGCATTTCCATAGTAGGAAGTCAATTTTTGAATATTGGCTTCCGTCAGCCGGCCCTTTCCTCCAATTGTCTTTCCATATGATAGCTTCTTTCCAGCCATCTGGGTTTTCAGCTTTCTCAAACGAGTTCCCATTCTTTTTTGAATGTGACCTGTGCATTCAAGTTTTTCAACCGCTATTTCATTTCCATATGGTTTGCTATTCGATATTTGTGAAAATGTTTTCGTATCACCATCACCAATATAAAATTTGTACCGAACACCATGGTCTTCAATTGATCTGTTGAATATGCGTAACATTCCATTTTTCCGGCACTACCCGAATGGTTTTTTGAACACACTATTTTATGATTCTTTTTCTACTTTTCATACCGAGGGCCACTTTTCTTACATCTATAGCTGTTGCAACCTTTACAAAAAGAAGACATTACTTCGGTTTCAATAACTTTCCCGCTTTCTGTTTCGATTATATGATTTCTGAGAAACAGGCGCTGGAAGACCCATAGTAGAACAAAAAGTAGATAAAGCCGATAAACCCTGTCCTATACATCGCATAGAAAACACAGCTCTTCTGTTTATTTCTGGAATCTTTTTCTTAACACCAAGCATTTTTGTATTTTTCACAGACTTTAGTTCATCACAGCTATCACAATATACAAGAAATGTGGATGCTAAAGCCATTGAAGATTTTTCAAGTATATTTATTGTTCCATGACATATTTTACAGCACAAAACATTTGCAAGCTCCTTGAAAAGTACTGATATATTAACCATTCTATATTCATGTTCTTCAGATGAAATATATGACTTATCAACTGAAAGTTCATCTTTTGAGCTGAACAGTTTTTTACTTGAAGCACTTAGCTTAGGCGTAGAATCAACATTTTGCCGTTCGAACACTTTCGGATTGTTTTTATTTTTAATTACATACATATTTCCTTGAAAACGCCTTCTTTTCGTTCTTTTACCAGAACGAGATTTAGTTGCCGGTGTATCCATTATTAGAAAGCAAAAAGCAAAAAGTTTATATTAAAAAATTGCACCAAACAGTCTTGTACGTTGAAGTTTACACAAATAAATATGCAAACGTGAAAAAGTTTGTAATGTATACTTATAAAATAGATTAACTGTATTTTAGTTCAAAGTTCTTAAGCTTAAACAACATAAATGCAGAAAATCAATCGTAAAAAGTAAGAAAATATAATGAAAAGAAATTGCGAAACTCAGAAGAAATTCTCCACGTTGTAAACAAGTTAACAGCGCTAGAATATAAACAAACTGGGCTGAGCAGTTCAGTAGAGGTGAGTAGTTGCCTTCCTACTGCTGTAGAAATAACTAAATAAATAATTAAGACATGGTGGTGGAAAAAGTAATAGATTTACGTGACACATCAGCAAACTGAAAACATAAACAAACAGTGATGTCCCTTTAAAAATGGCGGCGATGGCTGACATGAAAAAATTTTCAAAAGTGTATGTTGCATAAAAGCTCATAACTTTCGAAATAATGCGAATTTTTGAATGCGGTTTTTTACACAGTGTTCAGAAATGTTCAAATATTCAGAATAAAATAAAATTGAAAAATCGATTTTTTGAAGGTTTAAAGGTCCTATGCCCCCTTAATGAAATTAAACCTAACAGATTTTCAGCTCGACATTAAGGAGGACGAGACTTACACAAAGACTAGATATGTGGAGAGAACATACTAAGAGAATGAAATAGGTACGAGTGTTCAAGCCAGCAGTACGATATGATCGACGAATTGAGTGTAGGCGAATTACACTGCGAGGTGATTCCAGTAATATGATCGGCGAAGTACATGGTGGTGGCCAAACCAAGAGAGCCTTGAAGTGTTCCTCAAAATATTACAGGTCTAAACACAATTTAGGCATTTTAACAAATGGTCTCATATTGTCTCCCTCTGCTGAAATAATATGAATATTTGTGTAATGAATTTAATAAGTATGTTATGTTGTTAATAAATGTTTTATTGTTAAAGTTAAAATGGTGCAATCAATTTAGTATCATATTAATTAATATTCTTTTACAGAACTCGCACGAAAGATAAATAATTCGAGGGTTATCAGCGGCATACAACGCAATGCACAATTTAATGAGCTCCATTATGTACGATTTTACGGCCATGTTAAGATATAGATATGTTAATAATAATTAATCTAAAAATACCAACTTTAAATATAGTTTTGTGTTAGCACACCACATAAAGATTAATATCCTGTAAAATATCAGATAAACAAACTATATAAGAAGCGCACCGAAAAGTGGTAATAATGTATTTACTTTCTATTAGATAGTGTTTATATGCGTTTGTGTAGTATATTTTGTACATTCCTTATGCTCATAAAATTCACCTGTTGTGTGTAGTCCGGCTTCAACCTGTGAATAATATAATTATGATACATAAATAATTAAGTGCACCACTCTAACATGATGAGATATGGTTTCTCAACTTCGAATGTTATTAAAATTATTATTAGATATTATTAAAATAATTATTGGTATTTTCATTTGCAATTTACAAATCGTGTGTAGAAATATTTACTTTGTCCCATGTAAAGTTGTAAAGATAGTGTCACTGGTGTGATGTCAGGTTTTAGTTATGACTGATTTTAGAGACAAATTAATTATTAACATTTAATATCGTCATGGGTCTAAAAATGAGCATCATGATTCAATAGTTATAGTCATCTGTAGGCGTTGTTGTATACAGAAATAGGCGGCATATTTACATAAGCCCCTAGACAGCAGCGGCCGACACTTTTATATAAGTCCGCTGGACCCCTACAAGTCGCTACACTAGGCAACCTTTCTGGTAGGTCGGACGGTCTGGATCTCAACAACAACAACTCTGGTCTTTTTCTGACTCCTTACTTCATTCTGAATTCTGTCATCTATCTCTGAATTTTCACTAAACTCGGTTCGACTGCTATCGCTTCCCCCCATTGACTGTAGAGCTTATGTTAGATGGCTATATTGCTTACATCCCGCTGTATAGTCAACTCTTCATTGGCCACCATACGTCACGGTTCGCGGTTCAAAACACCACGTGGCCCTTCTTCGTGTGTGGGACTTTTCTGTTGCATCATAAATCGTTATAACCTCTTTTTGTCCTAGTCATAAACCATTTAGAATTTAACGTCAGGTTTAACATCAGAAAATGTTCGAATGAACTAAACTTTTATGGCGCAAGCCTCACCTTATTCCTTAACACAACAGTACCCCATTAAAACATACCACCTGCCTCAACTCAGAAACAATATAGGAGTATGCATATAATCTCTCAAAGCAGAAAACATTTTATTACTATATCTTCTACAGACACACACATGCACGCAGAAAACAACTATTGGAAGTATGATTAAAGAGGGTTTAAGAGGAGCACAAGCTTATCCGTCAATATATCAAAATAAAAAAATTCGTAGAAACAATGCTTTATTTATATAAATAATCGTAAAGTAAAAATGCAAGCAATCATCAGAAAAGAACAGTTCCATTGGTTTTCGTAGATTAAATGGCTAACAATCTGTAGAATATCAGATATCGAAACAACACTACAATATGCATAAAATATCTCTAATCAGAAAACATTTTACTACTATATCTTCTTCAGGAAATTGAAACGGGGGAATGACTTTGTACACAACCCTCAACTGCTTACTGGAGATTTGAATACCGCCGTAAAATCACTCCAATACAGCACGTAAGCAGCATCATGGCGCAATTGTTGTTCGGATATGCAAATGATGAATACTTAATGAGACGTTGCGTTTAGAAGGTGTGGTTTCCTGCAGTTTCGTGATAGTTGGCACGCAAGGAAAGGCAATTAATTAAGTGATCGGACGGATGACTTAAGATTTTCTGGAGTCTAAGAATTAGTAATTGATTTCCATTCTTTGAGGAGGTCGAAAGGATTAAGAGCGGCTCCAACTTTGACATTTGTTTTACATATTTGAATTTTAACTTAAGTATTGTATAAAGTATTGTTTTCTGGAAATGTTCGAATTCAAGATTTGGAAGGATTAGCACGCTGCAAGACAACCTGAATTCGTATCGAACGAAAGATGTAAAAATATGGTTTCTTCTTTCTCTCGCTCTAAGTGTGTGTGTGTGTGTGTTTGAATGCTTAACACTGCAATTCAGATATGGATGCATATACCATTATGCAATTTTATATCTGCAAAGTGATGAAAAACTTGGAATTGCAAACTTTAATGTGAAATAGAGAACTTTGCACAATCAATTATTCTTGTTAATAAATGTTCTTTAGTGCAGTTAAAGGATGTCATTCGCCACGAAATCTCCTGCATCCATCCGGATATGCTACATGCTGCAGTTAACGGTGTTGTCACTCGCTTGCAAACTATCATTTGTGGTGATGGCGAACACATAGAACAAGTACTCTAGCGTTGTGATGTGCTTGTAAACATTTGTCTGCATGCAAATTAACGTAGTTTTCCCACGGAACTCTGTGATTATTTGCGTGCAGCGCCCTCTATTAACAAAATTTTGAACTATTTTTTTTTTCTCTACCAGAAAATCCCCCTTCATGAGACTAACTTTGTCTCAAACAGCATTCAATATACCAATTCCTTCAAATTTTAGGAATTTTTAAACTAATTCGGAATTTATGGGACACCCTGTACAATTACAAGCTTCATCATTTGGCACAACTGGGCGGTCCAGAAATAGGCAATTTTTCGCAGTTGTGATTTGTAAATCGGAATGTATTATATGTATAAATAGAATATTTCATAAATGGTAAGATAGCTGACATGCATCTAAGCCGGATGTTACAGAAGGACAAAATGCACATGTCTGTACTAGCTTTTCGATGACGCACAAAACTGTCCTGGAGAATAGGTCAGACAGATCTCAATATGTTCAAAAGTCTATCCAAGATGCGATGGGTTGGGGTAAGACTGGTACTGCCCCTGCTGTGGAGAGCCACATTGAATTTCGGATTTAATTGTGTGCTATCGAAACAGGTGCCTGACACATTCGGGTAGGTCGGACGATCACGGTAGTACAGCTGTTATGCATCTACTGCTGATAATCAAAACTGAATATTTTCTGTAAGTTTTAACAGTAATCTTACAATAGCTCATCGCTTTTCATTGGCAGCTTCATACGTTGGATTCATGTCAATCAATTTTTTTGTGCAATATTCTATATTACATCCACGAAGTCGGCGTTACGGATGATGATGGCAAAAATTAATCAATTTTCGCAAAGACTAACAAACGCCTTCTAGCGACAAAACATCACTTCTATGCACATATATTTATTAAATTTGTTTACGTGTATGTATATTGTCTATGCCTGTTTATGTGTGTCTATGTGTATTGTTTTTCTGAATTTTTTCCGGACATCCCTTCTAACTAATTTATACCCTTTTCGATGAGCTGAACGCGCGCGCGCGGCCTGGGTAATAAAAAAATAAATAAGTACATTCATAAAAGGAAAGTATTTCTCTCAGAATTTTATTACATTTTGCACACAAAATTTCAAATCAACCTGTAGTTATATTGTGTGATAATATGACGCTAAAGTGAATCCTAATTTTCATTAATGCATATTTTAAATATTTTAGACATTTTCAATATATTAAACACTTTAGCATCTTTTAAATGCTATATCAGCAACTTAAAAAATATGATGTGGGCAGCACATAACTTTCCTTATACCGGGTGATTCAAAAGTTCGGAGCAAAAGTAAAACTCTATAAAAAAATATCTATGGGTCGGAGAGACATGAGGTTTGCATATTAATATTCACCGTGGTGAGGGATTTTGTGTGGCATGAAAATAATTAGTTCAAACTCTCGACACTCTGGGGGTTGCGTCAGATAAAGCCATGGAGATGACCTATGCATCGGGGTGATTGCACACATGACTGGCCTGCGAGATCCCCAGATCTCACACCAGTGATTTCAGGTATCCCACACAACGAGAAATCGCAGGGTGTGAGATCTGGGATTCTCGCAGGCCAGTCATGTGTGCAATCACCTCCATGCATAAGTGGATCTCCATGGCTTTGTCTGCAGCAGCCCCCCAAGTGTCGAGAGTTTGAACTATTATTTTTATAGCGTTCTACTTTTGCTACAAACTTTTGAATCATCCGGTATAATGCAAATTTACTACATTTACAGTAAAAAATAATGTTTCCACGGCACTGTGTTTTTATCGTTGAATTGTACCTTTGGCGTTTTTCCCGATGACAACATGTGAAACTATTTCAAAGAACCCAATAAACTTATAACTCTAAATAAACAATTATTAATATTCATAGCATCCTCATTAAGCGGCATAGTCAATATGTTAAAAAATTTTAATAAATAATTTATCAATTAGGCATCATTTTCATAAATTTAGAGTTAATTATGTAATTTTGACGATGTTTTTGTTAATATGGGGCGAAATATCGCCAAGTTGGAGATACTTTGCTAAATAATTCGCCAAGTTCACCAAACGCAGCACCAAGTGTTACAGTCAAACGGAGATAAGATAATTTCTTATATAATGCAAGGTATGCCCGTAATATGACGGAACTCAAAATTTGCGAACTATTGTTTCCTATTTGGCGTCATTTTCATCAATTTGGCGACATTTGTGTCACTTTGGCAACATATAAAATTGTCGTCAATTTGCCGACGTCCAGCTACATTTCTCGCAAAGCGTTGCGGATGGACGGACGGGGAAATGGGTTTGTCTTAAAGTCTGCTCTTAAAGTCTCTTCTTAAAGTCTAGTTCTTTCCAAAAAATGAACTTTCATCAATTAACCTCCATTTGCATTGATTTATCGGAATTTTTGTCAGTTTGACGATATTTTGTTAATTACAAAACATTTTAAAATTTCACCCAGGTGGCAACATTCCGCCAAATTTGTCGCAAAACCTCGTTAGCGTTTTAAACGGAGAAAAGAGTTATTCTTATAGCAGTTAAATGACTGTATTAGTGTCCAAATAAAAAAATATCACCCAAAGTATCTTCTCTTATGAATGGAACGAGCTAGATTTAGGTCACCAGTGAGAGAATGAGGTCGCTAATTTATCGCATGATATTACATAAGAAAAGTGAACATATTTTTCCATAGTTGATGTATTTTTTTTTATTTTATGTGATTTTTTAACAAATTCATTTGATAAAAGTGCAATATCTCGAAAACGGTTTATACTAGCGCTCTAAAGTTCATGTCAATCGCTTTCTAATAAAAAAGAACATAAGACACGATTATTCACATAACTTTATTAAAGGTTTTGATTTTTTTATGATATTTTTTAAATTTCACTTGATAATTTAGGGGATTTTTAACATGCGATTGCGTGTAAAAACAATATGCTTCCAGTATTCACGGATTGTAATTTATGCACCAAATTTTGTTGGAATCGCTCCATTCGTTCGTCAGATACCCGTCTCCACAGACTCACACACACACATACTTTCACACACACACCATACAGACATCAACTCAGAAACGTCCGATTCGTGGTCAGGGATAACGTGCTCTCCCGTCGAAAACTCGTATTCGAATTTTCGACCCATCACAATACTTCTCTTACATATTTTTTTGTATATAAGGAAAGTGAAAATGGCGAAGAACAATTTCAAAAATTGAAATTTACCTTTCAATTTGTTGTTATCTCCTTATGTTCTGAACTCTGTTCTACAACTGTGGAAAAATACTGATTAAATATACTGGTAATTAGGGAATCTGAATTTGAAAATGATCAAACATACATATATATATTCATAATACTATGCCTGTATATTTTATCAAAGGGCAATAGAGGGCTCTTTACTAACACTAGAGACACCTAGATATAATTCTCGAATGACATTTTCGAGTGTTTCATTCATGGGAGTTTTATATCCTCTCCATCTCCATAGTTTGGACCTCTATGACTAGTACCAGGAAGGTACTACACTTTTTGCAGTGATGAAGGATGAATTCTCATTTGTCTTAATTTGCACTGCATTTTACGTTGTAAACCAGTTTATTATTATCTTTTATGGTTATCTACCTTTTAGGCAGATATCCGTGTAAGAAAAAAAACAATATAACAATTTAAATAAGTTTTAAATATTTTGTGGTTCATATAATCCATTTAGAAATTTAACAAGTTGAAAATCCAGATATTTATGTTCAAAAATAACATTATTTACGAAATATTCACATCCACAAAATTTAATTGAAAAAGTCGCACTTACATGAATCAATAGTTTATTTGTAAACTTTAATGTTTTATTTTCAAATGTGCGGTATTAATAATAATACGCATTAATCAATACTTAAAGTGGTAACTTTAAGTGTATTTTTAAAATATGCACATCATTTGGTGCACAAAAAAGGAAACTTAAATATTATTACTTTATTGGATTTGACTATTGCGTTCATTACTATTAATAACGCACATTTGAAAATAAAACATTAAAGTTTATGTATTCTTAGTTGCGTTGATTATTTAATAATACCGCTTTAACCATTATATGAGAATTATGCAAAGCATAATATTTAATTGAATTCCTAACATGGCCTTAATTATCGTAAATTGTGGAACCCATTGCATTGTGCCTCTATTACCTACCTTTATTTATCTTTAGTCCAAGATCTGTAAAATAATATTTATCAACATAATACTAATCAATTAATTGCACCATTCTTAACTTTAAAATAAAATCATTCATTAAAAACATTATCTTAATTATTAAATTCATTACAACAATTATAGTATATATTATTTGCGGAGGAGAATTGCAACTGTGAGACCAGTTACTATTATGAACATAATCTAAGACCTGCTACAATATTTAATAAACACATACCCGACCACAATGCTTGCATCATTGTACATTGAAAAGGTACCAACTCGTAGAATGGTACTGCGTACACGTACTGGTTGTGCTCATTTTGTTGAAGTCTCCTTGAACTCTGACTGTCGTTGAATTGCATATTAGGACGCTTTTCTGGACTATCTTTGCACTACTCTGTAGAACACACTCTTAAGAGATCATCCGGACATTCTGATTTCTTGCTGGAACTGTGGCTCTAAGGTACTTTCGCTCTGCAGCTCTTAATTCCATCTCGCTCACTGCTCTTCCATTGTATTCTCACTCATATCTCTAGAACTTTCTATATGTTGCAACCACTTTTTGCCTGAGGTCTGACACGCCTCTTTGGCTCTCATTGGTTCACCTCAGAGCAATGTGCCCAGACATATTACCATGGTAACATCTTTAATCACACTCGTGGCTTCACCTCAGCATCTCAGATTTTATGGTCCAGCTGAACTCTCGGGTCAAAGAGCAATAATACTGGCGTCTTTACGTCTGATGCATTGTTTGTTATTGCATAAAACTATAAATAAAGAACATAAAACTGTCTCACCTAACTCTGGTATGGAATCTACCCCTGCACTTATGCTGGTCTCACAGCAAGTATGAAAGTGTAGTGTCTTTAAAATTGTATTTATATGATTACGTTCCCAATCGTTATTTCAGCAACGTAAATATTTATGAAGTAAAATTTCAAAAATTGAAATAACTTTTCCATGTGGTTTTCATATCAGCCCTAATTTTGCCGTACCAAGTATAAATATTCTTTTTATTCTATTTAAGACCCGAAGAGTCGTTGGTCCACACCTATTTTTAAAACAATACACCCTAATCTGGTTCCGGCCGCCCATCTTGCTTCTCTATGTCCAAGGATGAGTCGGACAGTCTGGGCTTTCGACCCTAATCGGGTCGAAAACCGGAACTCCAGTTTTCGACGGATTTGCACATTTCAGCCATTCTAAAACACGAAATATATATTTTTAACGTAACACCTGTGCGTGTGTCAGCTTGGCTAACTGTCTGTCTTTGCAATGCATTTATCCACTCCAACTCAAAAACTGTTCGACGAAACTTCACAAAATTTGGTAGACAAGTCATCTGTGGATTGCCCTAGCGCTGATAGATTTTGGTAAGATTTGAATAAATATAGAACCCGTCAAGTGTTTGCAAAATGAGCCTCAAAAATTGTTAATATTTAAAATATAAAATTTAAATTTTTGTATTAATTAAGTACTAGTTTTATATGTAATTTTCGACGCCAAAAGTAAATAAGACCAACATAACAAAACTTCAGCATATATCTGTTGCGAGATATTTCAGTTTATGTTTCGTAATACATACAGTCATCAAGAGAAAGCGAAAATTGGATTATCTGGGAATTCGGTACCATTAAGTGTCTGTGCTGATTTATGCAATTAAAGAACATCCAATGTGTTATGAAAGACAGAAAGATAAGTGGAATGTCACGTGTTGCCTATATCAGATGTTTTAAAGCACGATATTGCTAAAAATAAAAAAAGGAAATATTTATTCGTATCGTTAATATATATCGATAATATTTTATTAATGTAAATTATATAAAAAATGTTAATGTTAATATTTTACTTCATAAAATTTCTGGTTGTTCATCCAGAACGCTGCACTAAATAGAGTGCAGAAGACATATAAATAAGTAAGCTGTTTGTATGATACATTAAATCGTGTTTTTACTTTCTCTTTATATACAGGGTGATCCAAAAGTAAGGAAAAACTTTAAAATTAATCGTTCATGAACTAATAAAGATAAATAAATGCCGTTTGCACAGAAAGAATGGAAATGAAGCCAGGTTTTTTGTTAAGAAAAAAAAATATTGTTTGCATAGCTTACATATATACCAACAGATGGCGCGATATTAGGTACATATATCAGATTATGCAAATTATCAGACGGTATAAAAAGAGCTGCTACAGCTGATAACGCCATTCTTGAAGCAGTTAGTAGTGGTAGTCGATCTGTCCTATGTTGTAATCCATCTTGTCCTATGTAATGTAAACTACGTACGTAATACTGCGCCATCTGTGGGTAGAAATGTAAATGATGCAAACAATAATTTTCCTTCTTGACAAAAAAATCCGGCTTCATTTCCATTCTTTCTGTGCAAACGGCATCTATTATTCTTTATCAGTTCATGAATTATTGATTTTTAAAATTTTTTCCTAACTTTTGGATCACCCTGTACATAGTACAGTGTGGCTATAAAGTAGCGTGAGGTGTTCAGAGGCCTCTAACGAGTAATGTATTGGACGAAACGTAACAAAATTCGGTGGGCGTACACAGTGGAAAATGCGGTTTCGATTCCTAAAAAAAAAGTTCCAAAAGTCGAAATTTGGGCGCTGTTGTTTACCGAGTGAAATGCACTAATATAATATCGTCCCGTGTAGCGATGTGGATAAAAGGAAAGGCTAGGGGAATTCTCATCATTCGGAAGCGATCTACCTAGTACCTTTCCTTACATCACCGCGCTTCGTTAGTCAAGTTGTATTATCAGCGGAACGAGAATGCCAATGCTGCTCTTCGTGAATTTCGGCGGTTGAAGAAGTTACGACGAGGACCAATGAGCTTGACAAACTTAAGAAACATGATTCAACGAGTTGAAACTACCTGTGGCAAATGTAGTGCAACGCATGCAGTTAGTTCTAGGAACATCAGAATGGTGGTCAGGTTGAACCTCATTTGTAATTAACAGTGAAAGTTGCCATGCACTGTTAACAACATTGATATGCATTGTCTCAATTGGTATTTACTCATTCATTATTCACAATACTACATTTTTGCAGTGCCAAAATTTCTCCTGGAGGCGACTTTTGGAACATTTTTTTTTTAGAAATCGAAACAGCATGTTCCACTTTGTGCCCCAACCGAATTCTATTTCGTCCAATACATTACTCACTAGAGGGCTCTGAATACCTCACGTTATTTGATGGCCATCCTGTATAGGGAAATATTGTGACGGGGTCAAATATTCGAGTTTTCGACGGGAGATCACTCTTCAAGCGTACCTGAACACGAATAGAATGTTTTGAAGGTGACATCTGTGTGTGTGTGTGAGTATCCTTGTATAAGTGTGTGTCCATAAAACTGTTGAAACTATATGTCACGAACGAATGTAGCTTTTCGATCGAAATGTTGCTTACATATTACAATCACATAATATTGGGAGTTTATTGATTTTAAACGCATTCGAATGACCGAAATACCCATATATTTTCGCATGAAATTTGGAAGAAAAATATCAGAGCCTTCAATGATGTTACATAAATTGTCATTTATTACGGCATTTTTCATTAATAAGCGAAAGGCGCAAACTTTTGAAAGCAAAGAAGAGCAGTTCTTGACACATTGCATACTTTTCTAATTTTTTATTTAAATATTACATAAATTTTAAAAAGTATCAACTATCCTGAAGCATGTTTAATTTTCATTCCATATTGTTTAATTTTCATTCCATAATTTTCATTCCATTACGATAAATTTGTTAACATTACTCTTGTACACCTAGTGCTTTAAATTACTCAGAGAAGATACGTGTTGTTGTTGTTGTTGAGACTCAGATCGTCCAACCTAACAGAAAGGAGAGAAGATGCGTGTTGTTGTTGAGACCCAGACCGTCTAACCTACCAGAAAGATGTAAGATAACTGTTTGGACGGCCGGGAAGTGCCACCCAATTTATACCGGAACCCAGTGGGGGAGGCATCCACAGGGACCGTACCCTCCTTCCCCTACCACCAACCTCTCGGAAGGACTTACGGACCCACATGTTTAGGTGATCGTACTCCGCATGAACACGGCAGCAGTTGTGGCAGCGTGCAAATTCAGCGCGCAAACCACTGGGCTACTGCACCCGAAATGTGCCAACAGCACGCGGTGTTTCCAGGTGATCACCCACCCAAGTACTAACCGCGCCCGATGCTGCTTGACTTCGGTGATCTAACGAGAACCGGTGTTTTCAGCACGGTACGGCCGTTGGCTCTGAGAAGATGCGTGTGTAATAGTTTTGTATTTTTGCGAATAACAATTCGCCAATAGTCATTTATATGTTAAGAAATCTATTCTCTTCATCTGACTGTAACCTTTAACATAAATTTTATCAACTTGGCGACAAATTTAGCGAAATATTGCGTACTGGGCGGTATGTCGTCCAATATTGACAATTATATAGGAAAAATTGCAAACATGACTTAAACTTGATGAATTCATAATTAAAATATTTTAATATATGGACTATATTATTATTGCGGATGCTATCAAGATTTAAAATTGTTAATTTAGAGTTGCGCGAAATATAAGTTAATTGGGTATTTTGAAATAGTTTTATATGTTGTCATCAGTCTCCAAATATAAAATTCAATGCCCAAAACAGTATGATGTGAATTTTAAACATACAATTATATTATAGACACTGTGAAAGAAGTAAAATAGGTAAATTCATTTATGTCCAAGAACAAATATCTTCAAAAGTCATAAAATTATGTAATTGGATTTTGGATCGGATTTGTAGTTTATCCTTGCCGTAGCATTTATCCTTGCCGGCTGCGCCAGTGTAACGAACTCGGCTCTCAGTTCCAATTGCTGATCGCCTTGAGCCCGTTCCGTGGTTCGTTTCTATACTAAGCAAAACACTTCCATAATCACACGACACATTTATTACATCTAAATATTTACACATATCTACACATATTCGCAAATTATTCGAATCATCACAATACTCGGGACTCCGCGAGTCCGATCGTTCGTTCAGTTCAGCATCTCCGAAGCAAGTCTTTCTTCTTCCAAACCGCCATCGCCCTCCCCTCCAATATCTGGCCCTTGACCCCCCGCAGTCCGCAGTATCAAATTGCGTGGCCAGCTGCAAAACTCTGGAAGACATAAGATGGCGGGCCGAGAAAAACCATTCCCAGTCTTCTTGGCATGGACAGAGAGGGGTTCGTAACACCTTCCCCCCACTTTTCAGTCCATCCGTTGACCAACGATGACTGGAAAGTCCAAATCCTGCACCCCCTCCCAACAGTGGAAATTCCCACACACAGGTCATGCTCTCTGCAACCCGGAATTCCTCTATGAGCCAGTGACAGGATCGAACCATTACATAATAATTATCCAAATTTAAATTTCATGCACAAAAGTATATTTCCATAGACACTAAATTATTCTTGAAACACCAATTATCAATTTCCTATTCAAATGTTTACACTTGAAACAAAATCATACATTAAACCAAAATTATTCTTAAACACTAATTATCAATTTCCACTTCTACTGTTTAGCACTTAAAACAAAATCATACTACAAACCAAAATGATGCTTAAAACACTAATTATCCATTTCCACTCCTACTGTTTACACTTAAAACAAACATATAGAAATACCTTAATATTAAACACACTACAATTCACATACATTTTTCCATAATTTCACAATTTTTAGATTACTGGCTCAAAACTTTATTCAAAGAACACACAATATATCATTATAGAGCCAGTAACCCCCTTCGTCATTTCACCTGCCCGGGAGTCCATTCTAGTAACCCCCACAGATTTAAACTCAACTTCTTTTCATCATCCAATATCCACTTTCTGATCCCACAAATCGAGACCCACTCTTCCATTCTTTCCACTGACCATGTAATTTCTCTCTCATATTTCATTTTCATCTTCGGTTTCCTTCCAAATCTCCCAAATTCCCCCACTAATAACTTCATTTCCACCCGTGAATAATTACACATTATATCTCTTGACCAATTCCCTCCATAACATTGGCCTCGCAGGAAAACTCCCAGCATATTTTATCTTCTGTTTCCTTCTAAATCTCCTAATTTTCCGCACTAAGAACTTCATTTTTACTCGTGAATACCTGCACCTTTTCTCTATTGATCCATTCCCTCCATAACATTGGTCTCGCAGGGAAGCCAACTTGCTTCTACCCCCACTAGCCCTTTGCTTCTTCTCACTGACCGAACCCGTAACTACCTCCATAATTCCTGTTCCTTCACATTTCCCTTCCAACATTGTTCCCACTTTAACTAACATGGCTTTCTCATGACTTCCAGCTGAGCACACTTCATTCCCTTCCGTTCCTATTGTCTCACGTTGGGCTGTAACTGACTCTCCAGTTCCCCATCTTTCGTTCATTGTCTCCGTCTCCTTTCTCTCACACTCCGTAATTCGACTCTTATCCATTGCTTTCGAATTCTTCAAGACCCCCAATGTCTCTAAACTACTCGTAACATTTTCCTTTTCTGTGATAATTGGACTCACAGATATTGGAACCCCAGAATGGCCTTTCTCAGCCCCTTTCCTTTCCTTACAGTCCCTAATATATTGCGCACTATCGGACTCGGAACTTGAGGTCGCCTGCTCGATCGTCCCCTTTTCCTTCAAGGACAACTGTGATCTAGACATATCTATGATCAGGAAACTCTCAACTCCCCCCGACTTTTCTTTCTTCAGCGCAGGGTCCACTCGCGAAATTGTATTACTCCTCCCCCTCAACATCTTTTCTTTTTCTCTCCGAAACTTGTTCACGGGAAACCCCTCTCTCTGAGACTTTCCAACCCCATTTTCCATACCGGAATTCTCGCTTTCCATTCTGAGACTCGGAAAATCGGATACCCGAAAAGGCCGCTTAATTTTTTCAACGCTTTTCGCCCCTGTCTGAATATCTAGGCTTGGCAATTCTGGTTTTTCCCAAGTCTCCTCAAATATTTCAAATTGAGCTTTTCGCGACTTTTCCGAATTAAGCCATTTACTGTTAAGCGCACTACATATTTCTGGGCATTCATACCTATAGTGTCCTAACTTTTTACATGCGAAGCACAACACTGTGTTCTTATGCACTTTTTTCACTGCTCTGCCAATTTGGCTGCTATAGTTCCGGTTAATGGTATTCCGTGTAATTTGGGTTTCACTATTATCCTGGTTCACTCCCAGTTCCCACATTAACCATTTGATCTCGCTTTCCCTCTTTTGCTGCTCCTTTCTTTCCAACTCTCTCAACTTTCTATTCTAATCTATTCTATTCTTCTCTAATTTTCTTTTCTCCCACTCTTTATTCTCTCTATCCCGTTCTTCATTCTCTTCTCTCTCTTCCCTAATAGAATACAATATATTCCTTATCGCTTCTTCCTCATACTCCTTGCTCCCACAAATTATATTTTTTAATTCCACCACTTCACACTCAGAATCCGCCGTCTCGCCTATTTCATAACAGAGCCTCACAAGATCAATTTTCTTTTCTTCCAATAAATATGCCATCCTAAACCACTGCGTGAGAACCAAAGATTACCTACACAATAATAGCTCACCCTAATTTACACCATACCACCCTCTTAATACACAATATTGCCTTTTCCCCTTCATCCCAAAATACATAATATATGCACATGTCAAATCACTTTTATCAATCACATATATCATGTTTTCCTTTACAGTGAAATAGTTTCTCTTTAATATAAAACCAAATACCCTAGACGTAATATAACTAAAATTTCTCTTAATACTAAAATATCCTGTGCATAATATTATTTATATTTCCACATACAAATATCTCATTAATATTAAATGTAACACAATTTCATGCAAATATTTACCGTAATTTCTTATCAAAACAGCATTTAAACACATTTGTATATTAAAGCACAATCTTTATCCATATATTACTTCTGTCACCGCTCATCTAGGAATTTCCGTTATTTATTAACAAAACTTTAAAAGTCATAATTTACTCCCATCAATAATTTACTCCCCACAAACCAAATGACCCCCTTTAAACTCATTACTAATTTTACAATTTAATTTAAAATCCGCTCTAGCCCAGAGAGCATCACCCATGAATTATGAAAATTTCCACTTACCTCTTCTTCTGTACCAGATGTCATCATACTTTCTTATGGGTTGGGGTCTTTGTCACAGACTATACCGATAGTCCATTATGTACATTAAACACACACACACCACTGAATCCATATGATTCCCGCCGATAAATCATCCAATTTATTTTAATCACTACTCAGGAATTTAAACGCATTCCTGCCGTTTTCCTCTGTTTAGAGTTTTGCACGTTTCATTTGCTTAGCATTTATCCTTGCCGGCTGCGCCAGTGTAACGAACTCGGCTCTCAGTTCCAATTGCTGATCGCCTTGAGCCCGTTCGGTGGTTCGTTTCTATACTAAGCAAAACACTTCCATAATCACACGACACATTTATTACATCTAAATATTTACACATATCTACACATATTCGCAAATTATTCGAATCATCACAATACTCGGGACTCCGCGAGTCCGATCGTCCGTTCAGTTCAGCATCTCCGAAGCAAGTCTTTCTTCTTCCAAACCGCCATCGCCCTCCCCTCCAATATCTGGCCCTTGACCCCCCGCAGTCCGCAGTATCAAATTGCGTGGCCAGCTGCAAAACTCTGGAAGACATAAGATGGCGGGCCGAGAAACACCTTTCCCAGTCTTCTTGGCATGGACAGAGAGGGGTTCGTAACAAAGTAGTTATAACTTCGATATTTTAATTGTTTGAAAGTTTAAAGGAAGCTTAAGCACCGTTTAAGGAGAGTTTAAGAACGTTTTTAAAGCGTTTAAAAACCATACAACCCACAAAGGAAGACATTATTAACTTGGAACGTTTTCGGTTCCATCTGACTGGAGCCACTGTTGATTTTTTTGTAAATATATTTTATTAGTAAGTAAAGGGCGTGACTTTATACACAATCAATAATAAGTAATAAGAGCTAATAATATTAATAATAATAATAATATTAATAATAATAGTAATAAATGTTAATAATAAACTTGGTTACAAAGTAATATGCAGCGCAGATCACGATGAATAAGAATACGCCCGTTCAGGAAAAAAACTGCGTTTTCTTTATTAGAGCGAAATGGTTGGAACTCCAGGTCCAGGTCCAGGGTGAAGTCCTCCTGGACCCGAGTATTCTTATTTGTCTTCTTTTGCGCTGTAATTGTACGTTGTAAACACGTTTATTGTTAGCTTTTATTACTCCTTAAAGTCACTTTTATGCTTAGCAAATATCTGCCTGATCAAAACAGAATATAACAATTTAAATGAATTATAAATATTTTGTGGTCCATGCAATCCTTTCAGAAATTAACCAAATTGAAAATAAGAATAATTATGCTTAATTTTAAAAATAAGAAATGTAATTTAAGAAATATCCAGATCCACAAGATTTAATTAAAAAAGTCTGACTTACGTGAATAGTTTATTTGGCTACGCCCATATTTTTCATTCGAAGTTTTCTCTGGTTATTGAAATAGCGTTATTATTTTGAGCAAGTATAAAAGTGGGGCGCGTTTAAAATTTTAATTAGATGATTTCATTCCAAATCGCTGCTTCAGAAAGTTGAAAAGCTGGAAATGAAAATGTCAAGAAATGAAATAACTTTTTAGTGTAGTTGCTGTATTGGCACTAATTTTGCCATATCATGTCTAAATTTTCATTTTATTTTATGTATGGCCTGAAGGGTCATTGATCAATTCAGACTTCCCCTGCAATACATAGTAATGTATATGAAAAATACCGGCACGAAAATCGCAACTCGAATTTTCGACGAATCTACATAATTCAGTCATTCTGGAACACGAAAAACCTATTTTTAACTTAACGTCTGTGTGTCTGTTAGTCAGACTATTTGTCCGTCTTTTGCAATGTATTTATCCACTTAACTCAGAAGCTGTTAGACGAAATTTCCCAAAATTTAATCGGCAAGTCGTTTGTGGGTTATCCCATTGCTGATAGATTTTTGTAAGATTTGAAAAAACAGAATCTGCCAATAGTTTGCAAAACTGGTCTCAAAATTCGTTAAAATTTGAAATAAAAGAATAAATATTCTTAATTATATTAATTAAATGCTGGTTTTATACATAATTTTTGACGACAAAAGTGATTAATGCCAATATACCAGCACTCCAATGTGTTTCGCTTACGAGATATATTAGTTTTTGCTTTAAAAGACGCCTGTCTTGTCACCAAGTAAAAAAAAATCGAATTAAGTGGACACTTGGTGTCATTAAGTGGCTGTGTTATTTTATGCAATTTAACTAAATTTAATGCGTTGAGCATGGGGAGAGTCATTTGTTGTCTTCTTCATATTTTTTTAACTGCACTCATTTTTATAGTCAGTCATTCGTTATGTCATAATTAGATAACAGCATGAGATTGCAAATTATAAAGTATGAAATATTTATATGGATCTTTAAATAAACGAAATAAATATATTAAATAACCGGAATTTAATAAATTCAGATACCGATAATATTTTACAAATATATTTTATATAATAAATGAAAACATTTTTAATTGAACCACTTTATGTGCCAACTTTACTATCTTCTATTTTTACAAGAAAGCTGCCCCCAAAAAAGGGATGTAGCTAATATTTAAATAAGCAAGCTGATTCGATGATACGCTGGATGGTGTGACGTGTTTTTGCTTTTCCTACATGCATAGTATACATATGTAGGAAAAATATCGTGACGGGTTCGAAAATTTTCGACGGCAGAGCCTGTTTAAAGTTCTCTTGAAATATAATCAAACGTTTTTAAGGTTATATATGTGTGTATGTAGGGGTTAGTGTCTATGGTGAGTGTCTTTTTGCGTATGTTTGTGTGTGTGTGTGCTAGAGACTGTGCAAACGATATCTCTAGAACGAATGAAGTGTTTATGAACAAAATTTGGTACAAGTATTACAATCGGTGAATACTGAAAGATTTTGATTTTAAACAAAATCAAATACTCGGAAAATCCGCAAATTTTCGAATAAAATTTGGAAAAAAATTCGAAAATTTCGTTAAAAAAGGAATAACACATACTTTAAAACGCTAGCATAAGCCGTTCCCAATATATTGCACGTATTTGTAACACACGTATCAAAATAGTATATAAAATTAAAAAAAAATATTAGCTATCGTGACATATATTCGTTCTTCCTACACTATTATCGGTCAAATTTGTTAACATAAATTTGTGGATCTAGTTCGTTCAATTCCCGAGATAAGATACTTGTGTAGCAGAAAAAAATATATTTCTGTACTTAATATAATTTGATTCAATTTAGCATTTCAGGCGTGTTATTGTGCCTGATGATCTGACTGGATGAAATTAAACTTCGAATTAAATCCTTTCAAAATGCGTGGGCCATTCGATTTTATATTTCCGGAACCCCCAATAATTTTTCAAGTCGCCGCCTGTAATTTTGATATATGTGTTTTTTTCCGAAAAGTTTCGAAAAAGAAAAACATACAGCCCACAAAAATGGACGTTATTCTATAGAAGCTATTTCGATTCCATAGGACAGGAGGCGTTGCTGAATTTTTTAAATGCATTTTATTGAGCAAATTTATATTATTTTATTTATTTTTTTATTTACGTTTAATATTTATTAAGTACGTGACTTTGCTCACAGTCAAAAATAAGCGTGTGTACAACGTAACATGCAGTGGAAATCAAGACAAAGTGCATTATTCATGAAAAAATATTGACGAAGTCACCACGATCTCATTTATTAGTGCAAAATGTTTGGACCATGGAGGTAAAGGTAAGGAGTTAAAACTGCATAGTGATAAAAATGCCAATATCATTGGATACAATAAT
Organism: Amaurobius ferox; assembly: GCA_951213105.1. Classification (NCBI taxonomy): domain Eukaryota; kingdom Metazoa; phylum Arthropoda; class Arachnida; order Araneae; family Amaurobiidae; genus Amaurobius; species Amaurobius ferox. Next base: position 35,384,989 of record OX578154.1, read on the forward strand.
GCAGGTGGCGCTGGGATAATATAAGTGCCTCATACACTGTTGTTGTTGTTGACACCCAGACCGTCCGACCTACCAGAAAGGTGTAAGGTAACAGTTTGGACGGTCGGGAAGTTCCACCCAATTTTGACAGGAACCCAGTGGGGGAGGCATCCACAGGGACCGTATCCTCCTTCCCCTACCACCAACCTCTCGGAAGGACTTTCGAACCCACCTGTTTAACGTGATCGTACTCCGCATGAACACGGCGGCAGTTTTGGCAGCGGCTGGAATCGAACCCGGGCCTACTGAGTGCAACTCCAGAGCGCTAACCAATGGGCTACCGCCCCCCGCCCCATACACTGTAAAACATTTGCAAGTATGTCACTGAAACTGTCAGAGTAACCATCTGTCCGTAATGGGAAGTAAGGTTCATGATAGTTTATATATATATATATATATATATATATATATATATATATATATATATATATATATATATATATATATATATATATATATATATATATATATACACACACACACACACACATATATATATATATATATATAAAGTATAATAAGCATTTAAAATTGGAAAAAAGAAGGAAGGCTTAGCGAGAAGCTTACTTAATGCCGGTAAGGGGTTGTGACCTTACATCCCAGTTGTCAACATGCCATAATTGCCGCGGCATTGTACTCCTGGGCCCCAGCCCTGGTTAAAACCAACCTCCGAAGTGACAATAATAATCATCACAAGACCGTTGAAAAAGAAAAGTCCAATGATAAGATGAAGTCCATTACTGGATGGCAAACTAGTCCTTCAGACTAAAATGACCTGTATATATTTGCGTGTTATCGTTCTGCGGTCCTGTTATTCATAGTATGCGGACCTTCATCGACCAAATTGATATAAAATTGATTTTAACTTTGAACAATATGCATTATTATTTCCATAGAAATTATTAATATAATGTAGCATAAAAGGAATGGGGTATTGCTGTAGATATGTTTTCTGTAGAAATGTCCTATCAAAATCAATACGGAAGTCTTCATTGTTGATAATTCTCTGTATTCTAGCCAATTCCCCCAAGAATACATTTCTAAATATATTCAAGTGAAGATTGGAATTCCAATTTATCAGACCGTTGATAGGTATATTAAAACTTTATCTTTTATCATAGATAGTAAAATTTACAGGTATTTTGCTGAAATCGATGCTTAATTCTAAAAATGCCACTACATTGTTAAGTGTAGTTGGATTTTCTTTCAAAATTAAGATACCAGGGCTGGCGTTCAGGAGTGCAATGCCGCGGCAATTATGACAAGCATGTTGACAACTGGGGTGTAAGGTCACAACCCTTTACCGCCATTAAGTAAGCTTCTCGCTAAGCCTTCCTTTTTTTTTCCAATTTTAAATGTTTTTATACTTTTCATATTTTTATCGTGTATAGAATTTGTAGCTGCTTTGCGCATAAATGCTATAACACTTCAATATCCTTAATAACTTCCAATTTCCATCTTATATATATATATATATATTAGAAAGTAGTAATAATAAGAATAATTAATTCAAGTAAACGTAAAATATTAACATCACCGTAGAAGCAAAACCACGGCCATAATGCCGATAATAGAAAACATCAGCACCGGCCCAAATTCGAAGATTTAAAAGAATTGAATTCATCTTCAGGTCTGAGTACTTAACTCTAATTAACCCAAACAAATGCCTGTTTCATATTGGACAATAATGCATTCCTATAAATGACCAAACTCAGACTACAGGCACCAAAAGATGAAAAAATGATAATGAAATACATTAGGAAATCTGTATTACCATGTGGCAGGAACACATCTTCTTTCACCACGTCTATGCGATCAACCTCAGCAGTATAAACAATCTTATGTGGGCAGCACATGACTTTTCACGCAGACTTATATCCGCGTTCTCCTTATTTTTATTAAATTTAATTCACTTTTAATTCAATTTCCGTTCTCATTTGGTAACTGGACTTATTTTCGAAGGTGGCATAGAGAAAATACGAAAAAGACTGAAATATATCGCGAACGGCTAATCCTAGTCAAATGGGGTTGGTCTTATTCTTTTCTTCGTTAAAAATTACATACAAAACAAGTATTTAATGGATGTATTTAATGGATATATTTAAGCATACGTAGTTTTAATTTTATATTTTGACGATTTTTGCTTGCCATTTCGCAAAAAAAAGGGATGTTATTTCTTTCCGAATCGTGCCAAAATCTAATCAGCATCAAGATGACCCACAAGCGACTTATTTACCAAATTTTGTGAAACTCAGTCCATTAGTTTTTCAGCTAGAGTGGATAAACTCAATTTTTGGGAGCCATTTTGGAAAAAAAAAAAAGGCGGGTTCTTTTATTCGGAATAATACCCACAACTAATTCGCACAAGATTCGCCTACAAGTGACTTACCTACCGAATTTTATGAAATTCGGTCAATTAGGTTTTAGTTAGAGTGGATACAAAACCTGCACAGACAGATAGACAGACAAACAGATACAGACACATACATATAAACAGACAAACACATACAGACTCAGACATGTAGACACACACGCAGACGTCATGTTAACAATTGTTTTATCGTATTCTAGAAGTCCCGAAACGTGTAGATCCGTCGAAAACTCGAGTTGCGATTTTCGGCATGATTCCAATACTTTACCTGTACATTACAATGTATTGCAGGTAAAGTAAAAATTCTAGAAGCACCGGAACGAACATGACGAAATACTACCTTGGAGACAGTAATATATATATATATATATATATATATATATATATATATATAAAAGAACCCACCTTTTTTTTTACGAAATAGACCGCAAAAGCCTGTACCTACTCTAGCTAAAAAACTAATGGACCGAATTTTACAAAATTCAGTAGTGGAGACTTTTGTGGATTACACTGGCGCTGACTAGAATTTGGTGCATTTTGAATAAAAATAACCCGTCTTTTTTTTAAAATTGGCTATTAAAAATCGTCAAAATTTAAAATAGAAAACTACGTATTCTCAAATTTATCCATTAAAGACATGTTTCATTCGTAATTTTTAAAATAATAAGTTCAATCCCATTACACTAGGACTAGCCGTTCTCTAGAAATTTAAGTTATTTCATATTTTCTCTGCGCCACGTTTGAAAATAGGTCCAGTTACCATGAAAACGAAAATTGAATTAAAAATAATTAAAATAAATAAAACGTGGTTATAAATAAGTCTGCTGGGAAAGTCTGGTGCCGCGCACATCAGATTTTTTTTTATTCGGGGTAGGTATTGAAATAGTGCTTTTTATTCAGCAACTATGAAAGTGTAATGTGTTAAAAATGTGTTAAAAATTTTATTTAGATGATTGACTTCTATTTAAATCTCTATTTCAACAACTTAAAAATTTACTACGGAAAATTTCAAAAATTGAAAGAACTTTTCAGTGTTGCTTTCGTATCGGCAATAATTTTGTCGTATCAAATCAAAATTTTAATTTTATTTTCATTATGGCCGGAAGGTTCATTGGTCAATTTATACATTCCCTACAATACATAATAATGTATAAAGAATCGTACATAACATGGGAACTCAAGTTTTCAAAGGATCTGCACTTTTCAGGTGTGAATTTGTGTGTTAGTTAGGCTATCAGTATATCTGTACAATGTATTTATCCTCTCCAATTCAGAAACTATTCAACGAAATTTCCCAAAATTTTGTCGGTAAGTCATTTGTGGGTTACCCTGGTGAGTGTGGATTTTTGTAAAATTAAAAAAAAAAAAAAAACGTGTCAATTGTTCGCAAAATGTGCCTCAGAAATCTTTAAAATTTAAAATAAAAGACTAAATATTGCTAATTGTATTAATTAAATACTGATTTTTACGAAATTTTTGACAACATAAGTGAGCAAAGACCAATATACCAACACTCCATGTATCGATCGCAAAGAATTTTAGTTACAGTTTCAAAATAAGTATACTCATCAAGAGAAAGCGAAAATTGAAAGAACTGAAAATTTTGTGTTACTAAGTGTCTGTGATATTTAATACAATTACACAAAATGTAATGTCTTATGAAATAAACAAATAGAAGTAGGGAATGTCACGTGTTGCCTACATCAGATTTTTCATGGCATTCATTTGGACAGTAATTTGTTAAATTCTAAATAGGTAAATGTTTTTTTACCCCAATAGCCAGGCATTGACTCTTTCATCTTCGCCTATACATCGGCCAGAACAGTGAACCTCGTAGCCATCAAATGACGTCCAGAACAGTGAAACTCTTAGCCATCAAATGACGTCCAGAACAGTGAACCTCGTAGCCATCAAATGACGTCCAGAACAGTGAACCTCTAAGCCATCAAATGACGTCCAGAACAGTGAACCTCTTAGCCATCAAATGACGTTGCCCCAGCGCACCAGAGGCGGTGGAGACACATTGAGCCCAACAACACAATCATCCATGTCTTACGTGGGACTCGGACCCACAACGTGGCGGCCGATCAATCGCTGAAAACGCTCGCCTTGACCGTTCGGCCACCACGTCGACTGAAATGAGCAAACAGTACGCGGTGTTCCCAGGTGGTCACCCACCCAAGTACTAACCGCGCCCGATGCTGCTTAACTTCGGTGATCTAACGAGAACCGCTGTTTTCAGCACGGTAGAGCCAACGGCTCTACCGTGCTATAGCTAAATGTTACAGCTTCACAAAGAATGAGATTGCTAAAAGTTAAGAAGCGGAAATATTTATGGGGATCGATAATATACACCGATAATATTTTATTAAAATATTTTATATAATAATGTTAAAGTTTGCTTTTCCTTACGTAAGCCATTTATCTATTTTTAATAATGAGCGTTGCACCACTGAATGAAGGTTGCAACTGATACATAAAATAAGTAAACTGATTCTATGATACTTTGTATCATGTAACATGTTTTTTAACTTTACCTACATACATAGTTGTATAATATACTGGGAGAATATTATGATGAAATTTCGAATTCGAGTTTTTGATGGAAGAGCCTGTTTCAAGTGCCCCTGAACTCGAATCTAACGTAGTTTGGTGGTGTGTCTGTGAGCGTAATTATATGCGGACGTGTATAAGCCAGTGTCTGTGTCCGTGGGACTGTGGAAGCGAATGGAGCGTTTCGAACAGAATTTGGTACAATTATTGCAATTGGTAAATACTGAAAGCCTATTGATTTTTTTTTGTAAAAATCGAATGTTCGAGAAAGTCCACAAATTTCCGAATGGCATTTTGAAAAATTCATTAAAAAATTAGAGTATTCAATAATGTTACGTAAATGATAATACCTTATGTAATTTCTCATGACACAAACTTTAGAACGATAGCATAAGTCATTCTGAAGACATTGCATGTTTTTCTAATAAATTTATCAAACATATTACATAAAATTAAAAAAAAGTATTAGCAACTATCGCAAAATTCGTACTTTCCTATTCAATATTATGCTACAAATTTCTTATTATGATTCTTGTGATACAAGTTCATTATCTCACGAATAAATATACTAATATTGAAAATAAATATTTAAAATATAAAATTTAAATGGTTGTATTATTTAAATACTAGTTTTATATGTAATTTTCGACTCCAAAAGTAAATAAGACCAACATCACAAAACTTCAGCATATATCTGTTACGAAATATTTCAGTTTATGTTTCGTAATATATATAGTCATCAAGAGAAAACGAAAATTGAATTATCTAGTAATTCGGTATCATTAAGTGTCTGCGCTGTTTTATGCAATAAAAGAACATTTAATGTGTTATGAAATATAGAAAGATAAGTGGAATGTCACGTGTTGCCTATATCAGATGTTTTAAAGCTTCACAAAGCACGATATTGCTAAAAATAAAAAAAGGAAATATTTATTAATATCGTTAATATGTATCGATAATATTTCATTAATATAAATTATATAAAAATGTTAATATTATTCTTTAAGTTGCTTGGAATTCTTGCATTTCATCAAGAAAGCTGCAGTAAATAGAGTGCAGAAGACATATAAATGAGTAAGCTGTTTGTATGATACATTAAATCGTGTTTTTAACACTTTACAACATAGTTGAAAAGTGTTTATGACTTTGTTCATTATGGCTGTCTGTCTGACCGTTAGCACGATAACTGCCGTAAAAATGACTTTATCAAAATGAAATTTTAGTATGTTTTTCAGACGGTCTGTGGGACCTATGGGAATATAAATAAATAATATCACCCAATAAGTTTTTTTATTGAACCCGGGATGAAAAAATGAAATACATTGAACCCTATGGGACATAATTTTTAACATTTTTAAGCAAATTTAAAATTCACAAATTGCTTCGAAATTTTTAGAAAATAATTCATATTATCCCGTAAAATATATACAAAAATTTCAGTAAAATATGTTAAGTAGTTCTTTAATAAAAATTATTTAATATAGGGAAAATAACAAATTCAAATAAATTCTGACTTTTGAGATATCCTCCAGAAAGAAAAAAGAGATGTATTATATAATAAAATATTTCCAAGAGTTTTATAATTTCGTATATGAGTGCGGCTTCCCATTTTAAAATATATTTGGAAGATAACAATTTTTTTTTATTTTTTAATTTTATATAACTCTTCATGATATACTTATTTGATTGTATTTTTAATGCACTTTCCTACGTCCTAGAGAGTAAAAATTTGGTACACAGCTTAAATTTGTTGCACATTTTATTCAACAAAAATTTGGTGGATCTTTAAATATAGATCATACATTTTTTCCGATATGGCCTGCAAATAATCCCCGTTCACTTCTATAATTCATTGTTGTAATATTGTTAAAAATTCTGATGTGGGCAGCATATGTCTTTCCCTGCAGACTCATATTCACATTCTCTTTATTTCTTCAATAATAATTTGAGTGAATCTGCACAAAATAACAGCCATAAGTATTTTAAATGACATTGAATTTGGACGTTAAACTTAAATTTGGTTCTCATTTGATAGCTGGACTTATTGTCAAATGTGGCATAGCGAAAACGCAAAAAAAACAAGAATATCTCAAGAGCGGCTATTCCTAGAGTAATGGGGTTAGTCTTAATCTTTTTGTTGTCAAAATTCACGTATAAAATAGGAATTTAATTGACATAATTGAGCACACGTAGTCTTTTATTTATATATTTAACGAATTTTGCGGGCATGTCACAAAACTAGCCCTTTAATATTTCCCGAATCGCACAAGAATAACCTATAAATGATTTATATACCAAATTTTGTTAAATTTGGTATATAAATCACTTGTAGGTTATTGAAATATTATACACCAAATTTTGTTAAATTTGTTCCATTAGTTTTTAGCTAGAGTGGATAAAGGCAATTTCTGCCGACCATTTCGCAAAGAAGGCAGATTCTTTTATTACGAATCGTACTATAATCTAATGAGCATCAGGATTTCCTGTGAAAAGCATACCTACCAAATTTTATGAAATTCGGTACATTAGTTTTTCAATTAGAGTGGATGTAATATCCTCACAGACACACAGAAACACACACAGATACACCCTTACACACACAGACGTCTTCCTAAAAATAGTTTTTTCGTATTCCAGAAGTTCCAAAACGTGTAGATCCTTCGAAAATTCGAGTTCCGATCTTCAGCACGATTCCAATACTTTGAATACATACACACACACACACACACACACACATATTACCTGTGTATCTGTGTATCTAAATTCCGTGCCTATGCAATTACAATAGTTGTGATTTTAAATGATCCCTAAACATTTATTATTGCTTCAACGAAGCCTAATTTTAACTTATGCAGAATGCAAATATCTCGAGCGATTGTAAAGTGAGTTACATAAGAATTGCTGAATTTTTTTCACACAAAGTTATTTAGCTCTGGAGTCTGGAATACAAGTTATATGAATGAAATATTCATTGATTTTGCATAGAGAATCAGATGATTTTTATTTCGATACAGTTTTATATATTTAAGTATAATAAATTACTGTAGTACCGTGATAATGTAAAAGATATCACCACTGAATGTATCACATTTTAGAAATTTTTAAATGAAATTGCATTTCAGTTGGAAAGTGTTTCATAATCAATACTTATGCATGATTGATCTTTCTTGTTACTTTCTGTTTATACACAGGGTGATCCAAAAGTAAGATAAATCTTTAAAATTAATAATTCATGAACAAATAAAGGTAAATAAATGCCGTTGGCACAGAAAGAATGGAAATTACGGCAGGTTTTTTTTTATTAAGAAAAAAATATTGTTTGCATAATTTACATTTCTACCAACAGATGGCGCGGTATTAGGTATATATATCAGATTATGCAAATTATTAAATGGTATAAAAAAAGCAGCTATAGCAGATAACGCCATTCTTAAGCAGATAGTACAGGTAGTCGATCTGTCCTGAGTTGTAATCCATCTTATCCTATGTAATGTAAACTACGTACCTAATACTGCGCCATCTGTGGATAGAAATGTAAATGATACCAACAATAATTTTCCTTTTTGACAAAAAATTCGGCTTCATTTCCATTTTTTCTGTGCAAACGGCATCTATAATTCATTATCAGTTCATGAATTATTCATTTTTAAAAAAATTTCCTGACATTTGGATCACCCTGTACATAGTGCAATGTACAGGGTGGCTATAAAATAACGTCAGGTGTTCAGACGCCTCTAGCGAGTAGTGTATTGGACGAAACATAACAAAATTCGGCGGGCGTACACAGTGGAACATGCGGTTTCGATTTCTAAAAAAAAAGGTTCCAAAAGTCGAAAATTGGGCGCTGTTGTTTAACGAGTAAAATTCACTAATTTGCATGATATCGTCCCGTGTAGCAATCATGTGGATAAAAGGAAAGGCTAGGAGAATTCTCGTCCTGTGGAGGCGATCTACCTAGTACCTTGCCTTACATCACCGCGCTTTGTTAGTCAAGTTGTATTATCAGCGGAACGAGAATGCCAATGCTGCACTTCCTGAATTTCGGCGGTTGAAGAAGTTACGACGAGGACCAATGAGCTTAACAAACTTAAGAAACATGATTCAACGAGTTGAAGCTACCTGTGGCAAAGGTAGTGCCACGCATGCAGTTAGTTCAAGGAACATCAGAATGGTGGTCAGGTTGAACCTCATTGGTAATTAACAGTAAAAGTTGCCATGCATTGTTAACAACATTGATGTGTACTGTCTCATTTGGCATTTACTAATTCATTATTCAGAGTACTACAGTTTTTGCAGTGCCAAAATTTCCCCTGGAGGCGACTTTTGAAACATTTATTTTTTTTTTTAGAAATCGAAACCGCATGTTCCACTTTGTGCGCCAACCAAATTCTGTTGCGTTTCGTCCTATACATTACTTACTAGAGTGCTCTGAATACCTCACGTTATTTTATGGCCATCCTGTATAAGGAAATATTGTAACGTGGTCAAACATTCGAGTTTTCGACGGGAGATCACGCTTCAAGCGTACCTGAACTCGAATGGAATGCTTTGGAGTTGACATCTGTGTGTGTGTCCATAAAACTGTTAAAACTATATCTCACGAACGAATGGCGCTTTTCGATCGAAATTTTGCATAAATATTACAATCACATAATATTAGGAGTTTATTGATTTTAAACGCATTCGAATGATCGAAATACCAATATATTTTCGCATGAAATTTGGAAGAAATATATCAGAGCCTAAAATGATGTTACATAAATTGTCATTTATTACGACATTTTTCATTAATAAGCGGAAGACGCAAACTCTGGAACGCGAACAATAGCAGTTCTTGACACATTGCATACTTTTCTAATATTTTATTAAAATATTACATAAATTTTAAAAAGTATCAACTAATCTGAAGCATGTTTAATTTTCATTCCATATTATACGATATATTTGTTAACATTACTCTCGTACACCTAGTGCTTTCCATTCCTCAGAGAAGATATATGTTGTTGAGACCCAGATCGTCCAACCTTCCAGAAAGGAGAGAAGATGCGTGTGTAATACTTTTGTATTTTTACGACCAACAATTCGCCAATAGTCATTTATATGTTAAGAAATATATTCTCTTCATCTGAGTGTAACCCTTGAGATAAATTTTGTCAACTTGCCAACAAATTTAACGAAATATTGCGAACTGGGCGGTATGTCGTCCAATATTAACAGCTATATAGGCAAAATGGCAAACATGACTTAAACTTGATGAATTCATAATTAAAATATTTTAATATATGGATTATATTATTTTTGCAGACGCTAACATGATTTACAATTGTAATTTTGAGTTGCGCGAAATATAAGTTAATTGGGTACTTTGAAATAGTTTTATATGTTATCATCAGTCTCCAAATATAAAATTCAATGTTCAGACAGTATGATGTGAATTTTATACATACATATTAGATACACTGTGAAATAAGTAAAATAAGTAAATTCACTTATGTCCAAGAACTAATATCTTCAAAAGTCATAAAGTTATGTAATTGGATTTTAGATCGGATTTGTAGTTTAATATAGCAGTTGTAACCTCGATATTTTAATTTTTTGAAATATTAAAGGAAGCTTACGCACCGTTTAAGGAGAGTTTAAGAACATTTTTAAAACGTTTAAAAACCATACAACCCACAAAGGAAGACGTTATTAACGTGGAACGTTTTCAGTTCCATCTAACTGGAGCCACTGTTGATTTTTTTGTAAATATATTTTATTACTAAGTAAAGGGCGTGACTTTATACACAATCAATAATAAGTAATAAGAGCTAATAATATTAATAATAATAATAATATTAATAATAATAGTAATAAATGTTAATAATAAATATGGTTACAAAGTAATATGTAGCGCAGATCACGATGAATAAGAATATGCAGGTTCAAGAAACAAAACTGGGCTTTCTTTATTAGTGCGAAATGGTTGGACCTCCAGGTTCAGGTCCACGTCGAGGTCCAGGTCGAGGTCCTCGTGAACGTGAGTATTTTTATTTGTCTTCATTTGCGCTGTAATTTTACGTTGTAAACCAGTTTATCTTTACCTTTTATTACTAATTATAGTCACTTCTATGCTTAGCAAATATCCGTCTGATCAAAAAATAATATAGCAATTTAGATGAATTATAAATATGTTGTGGTCCATGCCATCCTTTCAGAAATTAACCAAATTGAAAATCCCGATAATTATGCTTAATTTTAAAAATAAGAAACGTAATTTAAGAAATATCCAGATCCACGAGATTTAATTAAAAAAGTCTGACTTACGTGAATAGTTTATTTGGCCACGCCCATATTTTTCATTCGAAGTTTTCTCTGGTTATTGAAATTGCGTTATTATTTTGAGCAAGTATAAAAGTGGGACGCGTTTAAAGTTTTAATTAGATGATTTCATTCCAAATCGCTGCTTCAGAAAGTTGAAAAGCTGGAAATGAAAATGTCAAGAAATGAAATAACTTTTTAGTGTAGTTGCTGTATTGGCACTAATTTTGCCATATCATGTCTAAATTTTCATTTTATTTTATGTATGGCCTGAAGGGTCATTGATCAATTCAGACTTCCCCTGCAATACATAGTAATGTATATGAAAAATACCGGCACGAAACTCGCAACTCGAATTTTCGACGAATCTACATAATTCAGTCATTCTAGAACACGAAAAACCCATTTTTAACTTAACGTCTGAGTGTCTGTCAGTCAGACTATTTGTCCGTCTTTTGCAATGTATTTATCCACTTAACGCATAAGCTGTTAGAAGAATTCCCCAAAATTTGATCGGCAAGTCATTTGTGGGTTATCCTGTTGCTGATATATTTTTGTAAAATTTGAAAAAACAGAACCTGCCAATCCTTTGCAAAACTGGCCTCAAAATTCTTTAAATTTCGAAATAAAAGAATAAATATTCTTAAATGTATTAATTAAATGCTGGTGTTATACATAATTTTTGACGACAAAAGTGATTAATACCAACACTTCAACGTGTTTTGCTCGCGAGATATATTAGTTTATGCTTTAAAAGTCGCCTGTCTTGTCACCAAATAAAAACAAAATCGAATTAAGTGGAAATTTTGTGTCATTAAGTGGCTGTGTTATTTTATGCAATTTAACTAAATTTAATGCGTTGACCAAAGGGAGAGTCATTTGCTGTTTTCTTCATATTTTTACTTTCCTTTATATACATAATGTATAAGGAAAGTATTGTGACGGGGTCGAAAATTCGAATTCGAGTTTTCGACGGAAGAGCACGTTTCAAGCATCCCTGATCACGAATCAAACATTTTTTAAGTGATGTCTGTGTGTGTGTGTGTGTGTGACAGTATATGTGTGTGTGTGTGTCAGTGAGTCTGTGGAGACGATAACTGACGAACGAATGGACCGATTCGAACCAAATTTGGTACAAAAATCACAATCCGTTAACACTGGAAGCCTATTGTTTTTATACGCAATCGAATGTTCAGACCCATCTAAATTTTAGAATAAAATTTGGAAAAAATCGTCAAAAAATCAAAACCACTAATAAAGTTACGCAAATAGACATTTCTTATGAAATTTTTCATTAGAAAACGATTGACATAAATTTTAGAATGCTAACATGAACCGTTCTCGAGATACCGCACATTTTTCAAAAAATTATTAAAGTGTGCATTATTAGTGTGCATTTTTTAAATAGATTTATCAAAAAATCCCATAAATGAAAAAAAATATATTTCCTATTGAGAAACATGTTCACTTTCCATATGTAATATCATGCGATAAATTTTGTGACATCATTCTCGTGGATCTAGCTCGTTCCATTCATGAAAAAAGATACTTTGAGTAATACTTTTGTATTTGAAAGTCAATAATCATTTATCTGCTGTAAGAACAACTTATTTCTTCGTCCATAACGTTTGGCGAGATTTTGGCGACCAATTTGACCGAATGTCGCCAACATGGCGACTTTTTGAAATGTTGTCAAATTAACGAAAATATCGCCAAATGGATGAAAATGACGCTAACTCAATGAAAATTGCGACTAATTTTCAAAAATTCAATATCTTGGAAAGAATATTAGTATCTACTATAAGAAAAACCTATTTTTTTTACTGTAAAAGTAGTAAATTCATTCCATTATATAAGGAAAGTCATGTGTTGCCCACATCGGATTTTTTTAACTGCACTCATTTGTATAGTCATTCGTTATGTCATAAATAGATAACAGCATGAGATTGCAAAGAATAAAAAATAAAATATTTATATGGATCTTTAAATAAACGAAATTAAATATATTAAACAACCGGAATTTAATAAATTCATATACCGAAAATATTTTATTAATATATTCTATGTAATAAATGAAAATTTTTTATTTCAGTAATATTATGTGGTTGGTCTGCTTTCATCTATTTTTCTAGAAAGCTGCCCCCAAAAAAGGATGTAGCTAATATATAAAATAAGCAAGCTGATTCGATAATACGCTGGATGGTGTTACGCGTTTTTGCTTTTCATACATGCACAGTATAAATATGTAAGAAAAATGTCGTGATGGGTTCGAAAATTCGCATTCGCGTTTTCGACGGAAGAGCCTGTTTAATGTTCTCTTGAAATATAATCAAATGTTTTTAAGGTGATATCTGTGTGTATGTAGGGGTTAGTGCCTGTGGTGTGTGTCTTTATGCGTATGTGTGTGTGTGTATTTGTTTGCGCTAGAGACTGTGCAAACTATATCTCTAGAACGAATGAAGTGTTTTTGAACAAAATTTGGTACAACTATTACAATCGGTGAACACTGAAAGATTTTTGATTTTAAACAAAATCAAATACTCGGAAAATCCGCAAATTTTCGAATAACATTTTGAAAAAAATTCAAAAATTTCATTAAAAAAAATAATAGCACATACTTTAAAACGCTAGCATAAGCCGTTCCCAATATATTGCACGTATTTGTAACACACGTATCAAAATAGTATAAACAATTAAAAAAAGTATTAACTATCGTGACATATATTCGTTCTTTCTTCACTATTATCGGTCAAATTTGTTAACATAATTATTGTGGATCTAGTTCGTTCAATTCCCGAGAGAAGATACTTATGTAGCAGAAAAAAATATATTTCTGTACTTAATATAATTTGATTCAATTTAGCATTTCAGGCGTCTTATTGTGCCTGATGATCTGACTGGATGAAATTAAACTTCGAATTAAATCCTTTCAAAATGCGTGGGCCTTTCGATTTTATATTTCCGGAACCCCCAATAATTTTTCAAGTCGCTGCCTGTTATTTAGATATATGTTTTTTTTTCAAAAAGTTTCGAAAAAGAAAAACATACAGCCCACAAAGATAGACGTTATTCTAGAGAAGCCATTTCTGTTCCATAGCACAGGGGGCGTTGCTGATTTTTTAAATGCATTTTACTGCGTAAATTTATATTATCTCATTTATTTTTTGATTTACGTTTAATATTTATCAAGTACGTGACTTTGCTCACAGTCAACAATAATCGTGTGTACAACGTACCATGCAGTGCAAATCAAGTCAAAGTGCATTACTCATGAAAAAATATTGACGAAATCACCTCGATCTCCTTTATTAGTGCAAAATGTTTGGACCATGGAGGTAAAGTTAAGGAGTTAAAACTCCATAGTGAGAAAAATGCCAATATCATTGGATACAATAATGCAGGTGGCGCTTTGATAATATAAGTGCCCTATGCACTGTAAAATAATTGCAAGTATGTCACTGCAACGGTCAGGGGAACCATCTGTCAGTAATGGGAAGTAAGGTTCATGATTGTTTATATATATATATATATATATATATATATATATATATATATATATATATATATATATATATATATATATATATATATATAATGTATAAAGATAATTTATATAAAGTGAAAAAAGGAAGGAAGGCTTAGCAAAAAGCTTACACTATGGCGGTAAGGGGTTGTGACCTCACTCCCCAGTTGTTAACAAGCTTGTCATAAATGCCGCGGCATTGCACTCCTGGACGTCAGCTTTGGCTGAAGCCCACCTCCGGAGTGACAATGAGAATTATCACAAGACCTCCAAAAAAGAAAGAATCAAGGACGAGAGGATGACCATTACTGTATTAGCAACCAGTCTCGCTGACTACGATAACCTTTATATTGCTTTTATCGTTCTGCGGTATTGTCATTTGCAGTATGCGAACCTTCATCTGCTATATGTATATAAAAAAGATTTTAACTTTATACAATACACAATATTGTTACGGTATAAATTATCAATATATTTTAGCATAAATGGAACAAGGTAATTTTGTAGATATGCTTGCTGTAAAAATATTCGATCAAAATCAATACGGAAATCTTCATTTGTAATAATTCTTTGAATTCTGACCAACCCCCCCCCAAGAATACATTCCTAAATATATTCAAGTGAGGGTTGGAGTTCCAATGTACTATACCGTTTATAGGTATTTTAAAACTGTTTCTTTTGTCATAGATGGTAAAACCTATTGGTATTTGTCCAAAGTTGATACTCAAATCCAAAAATTCTACTATATTTTTAATTGTAGTCGGATTTTCTTTCAAAACTAGGTTGGGTGGGTAGAAATCAAAGTTCATACAAAAGTTTTCATTTTCATATCCAACAATCACATCATCTACGTAACGTAGGTAAACAATTTCGTTGTTAATATGTGACTGGCTTTCATAAAAATTGAGGTAGAGATCAGAAAGTATAGAAGAACTCCCCCCCCCCATGGGGATGCCCTTAATTTGCTGATATATAAAGATTCCATTGAAAAGATAGTTTTCCTAAATGACAATTTTAATTATAGTCTTAAATTTATTGAATTCTATAGTTTTCTTCAAATCGTATTCTTCATATAAAAGGTTAAGGATATTAGATTAGTCTTCAAGATCAATAGTGTTGAAGAGTTCTTGAAAGTCATATGTTTTCAAGTATAATGGATTTTTGTGATATGTGATATTTTAAAGACTTTATATTTTCTTGACTGTTCTTGATGATGTAACTGCCTTTATTATTAATTTGATGTAACAGAGGCTTTAAAAGTTTAAGTAAAATAGAATTAGCTTTTGTAAATGCCTGTTTGCTGATATAAGGCTTTAATTCTATTAGAAATTTCCCGAAGGGGAAGGTTAACTTTTCGATATAGCATAACATTTTCATATTTTTCTTTTAAGGTTTGAATATAATATAATTTGCAGGTGAATGCTTGAAACTTTATCAGTATAAGTAATTATAAACCGATCTTGTATGGTCTTGAGATGCTTAAAGTTTAAATTGCATTTGTCAGGTGGTTGATATAGATTATTATAAAAAAAACTTGAAGTCGTTACATATCTTGAATCGCCATTGATTTAAGGTGAAATCAGGCAAACTGAATCTTATAGACTGATCTTAGATAAATTTATCAATATCTTTTTGAAAGGCTTCACATGTATTGCCGGGATGAGGATTACGATATTTTGTACCAAGTTGAAAGGCTTGTATTAAATGGCTATGCTCCAGGACAGCACTATCACCAGTGACAATATGTCCTATCAAAGGATCAGAATAAGGAGTATTTTCTCAATTACATTCTGTTATATTTGCATTTTGTAGATTTTTACTTAATAAGTTATAGTTAAAAACTCTTCTTCCCAATGGGATTACATATCTGTAGGTTGTCTTGATTTTTAAGTTAAGTATAGGAAGATGATGTTGATGTTCTTTCAAAATTCTTCTAAAAGGAATATGATTGAAGGTTTTATTTTGAAACAGGCTATTAAAATATGCAGAATGTTTAAATTGAACCACTTCATCATTCTTCAATTTGAGATTAAGAAATTTTGATCGTTTTTTTAACCAATCGTTGAGGGTGGCTAAATTAAGTTTTCGGAAAATAGAAGTTTCTTTAGTTTGCCAGATTTTTAGTTGTTTGGACCAAATTGTCCAAATGTTTTGCACATATTTTTTACGTATACTCAGTATATAAATACGTATGATATCAGCTTTATGTGTATACTGAGTATACACATAATACTGAGTATACGTAAGTACATATACTGAGTATACGTAAAAAATAAAAACTGTCTTTTCAATGGAATCTTTATATATCAGCAAATTAAGGGCTACCCCATGGGGGGGGCGTTCTTCTATAATTGCTGTTCCCTACCTCAATTTTTATGAAAGCCAGTCACATATTAACAACGAAATTGTTTACCTACGTTACGTAGATGATGTGATTGTTGGATATGAAAATGAAAACTTTTGTATGAACTTTGATTTCTACCCACCCAACCTAGTTTTGAAAGAAAATCCGACTACAATTAAAAATGTAGTAGAATTTTTGGATGTGAGTATCAACTTTGGACAAATACCAATAGGTTTTACCATCTATGACAAAAGAAACAGTTTTAAAATACCTACAAACGGTATAGTACATTGGAACTCCAACCTTCACTTGAATACATTTAGGAATGTATTCTTGGGGGGGTTGGTCAGAATTCAAAGAATTATTACAGATGAAGATTTCCGTATTGATTTTGATCGAATATTTTTACAGCAAGCATATCTACAAAATTACCCTGTTCCATTTATGCTAAAATATATTGATAATTTATACCGTAACAATATTGTGTATTGTATAAAGTTAAAATCTTTTTTATATACATATAGCAGATGAAGGTTCGCATACTACAAATGACAGGACCGCAGAACGATAAAAGCAATATAAAGGTCATCGTAGACAGCGAGACTGGTTGCCAATACAGTAATGGTCATCCTCTCGTCCTTGATTCTTTCTTTTTTGGAGGTCTTGTGATAATTCTCATTGTCACTCCGGAGGTGGGCTTCAGCCAAAGCTGGCGTCCAGGAGTGCAATGCCGCGGCATTTATGACAAGCTTGTTGACAACTGGGGAGTGAGGTCACAACCCCTTACCGCCATAGTGTAAGCTTTTTGCTAAACCTTCCTTCCATTTTCCACTTTATATAAATTCTCTTTATACATTTTATATTGTGTATAGTACATCTTGCTGCTTTGCGCATATATACTATAACACTTCACATTTCTATAATTACTTGCATTTTCCTTCTATTATATTATATATATATATATATATTTATATATATTGCAAAACATCAGCACTTGTTACCAGTAAAAGATATCAAAATACAAAAATCATTCAAATATAATTTACCAATTGGTAGAACTATTTACAATTACAATGAAGTTTCCAGGACATTAAACTCCGATGATCTTACATCATGTGTATGCAGCAATCAAAATCTTACCCCTTTTGTCAACTCCACTCATGGTCACATTATTACAGGGGATCTCAGTATAGTTCAGGATGATATTCTTAGGGATATTATGAATAAAGGGTCTAAATTTCGCATTCCATTCTGTCATCACCCTAAACAACTTCTTCAGTCTATATCATTTGATTTTGATAAATTCATATATCAACTTGCTTGTTCACATTCTATTCCTATTGAAGCATTCAATCAATGGAAGTATACTACCTTACATCTACTTAAAAATGTTATTATAAACATTAAATTAACGAAGCCTAGGTATCCTTATAAACAACTCCTATCTGCTATCAAAGAACTTCAACAACATTTTGTCATAACTTATGTAGGTAAAGCTTCTAATAATTATGCCATCATTTGTAAAAAATATTATGTTTCTCTGTTACAGAATTACTTAAAAAATAATCAAATTTTTAAACCCATTAATAATCAGTCTATCCATATCAAAACTAAAATGCTAAAATTATATACACAATTAAATATTAATTGTAAGTTTTTTAAATTTCCTTATGTTACTTTGGTTCCTAAATTCCACAAATCTCCTCTCAGTTTTAGAACTGTCACTTGTGGACATAATACCTTTACCACTACAGCTAGTAAGTACTTGCTTAACTGTTTAAATCGAATTAATGAATCTCTTAAATTCAGGAATTCAGGATATTTCATTTTGAACAATAGTTTTGATTTAGTTAATCATCTTAGCAAGTTTCCACACATTCTTGGTTTCCAAACCTTGATTTTAAAGACCTATTTAATAATATTGTCATTAAAGATTTACATAAAGTTATTATCTCTCTTTATCATGACTATATATCTTCCAATCATGTTGCTTTTAATGTCAAAATTTTTCCTATGCTCTTGCACTTTGTGTTATACAACAATTATATTATCCAAGGTGATAACATTTATTTACAAACATCTGGTGTACCACAAGGTGGCTGTAGTAGTAGTATACTAGCTAAATTATATCTTTATTATTATGAATGTCATTTTAACTCTAATTCATATATTATATATAGATATGTTGACGACTTAATTTGTATTATCATTGATGATTCTTATCCCATTAATATTAATTTTTACCCGTCTAACCTTGAATTAATTCCTAATGAGCCTTGCGTTAGTCAAACTGTTAATTTTTTAGACCTAAATTTAGATACCCTCAATAATCATGTAATCACCAATCTATATGACAAAAAAGATTCTTACAACTTCACTATCATAAAGCTGCTATCATATCATTCTTGTAATTCTATTCAATTGTTTAGAAACATCATTTTAAACCAGCTATTTCGAATACATCGACTTTCTGATCCTCAGTTTCACTTTCTCCACATCAATAAACTTAAACGCATTTGTCAAAATTACCAATACCCGGAAGTATTTGTAAATAATATTATTAATAATTTCAAATATACCACGTAATGGTTTTACACATGCATTATTTGTCTTTGACTGGTTTACTCATTTTTGAACATTCACCCATTCTTAACACCTCACTTTCCACTAGGCCTGAGTCTGATACTGTTTGCTATTTTCGAATGACTATATTCCACTTGTCCTGAGTCCTATACGTTTTGCTATTTTTGAGGGTCTCTATGCATATTATGTGTCGTTCAAGTGTATTCATTCCGGTGCCCACTGGCATTGACGAAGTGAGGTGAAATGCTCAGTCACTAGTTTATCTTACACGTGGTGCTATGCTTTTGATTTCGTGTTTCATTTCGAGGAGGTATTGTTTTTCAGATTTGTATAATTCATTTGATTTATTTTTCTCCTTCCACTAGCCAGTAGACAGTTCCAATGGTGTCTATAGTTAAATACTATCGCCATTGTCAGAAACTGGCTATTCTATCGGTTTTAATTCGAATTGTATGGCTGTCCTGATGAGAATGCAATTTCGAACTAACCGCCATTTTTTGTTCGGTTTCAATTGATTGTTATCTATTCTTAATCTCTTATCTTAAGCTGATTGTTATTGCCTATTCTCATTTTTGCCGAGTTTTATTTTTATTTATTTTTATATACTTTTAATTGTGATTTTTGAATCCTAATAGTCTTCTCATCCCCCTTTCCATTGTAGTGATATGTTACCTTCCCTCTTTATCCTTAGTCTTGGCCTATAGTTACTCATTTGTAACAGATATGCTAGAGATGGGTTTTTTTGTACATACAGTAATTTATGCATTATTTTCGATTAAAATCCTTTAATTTTTATTTATATATATATAAATATATATATATATATATATATATATATATATATATATTAGAAAGTAGTAATAATGAGAATAATTAATTCAAGTAAACGTAAAATATTAACATCACCATAGAAGTAAAACCATGGCCATAATGCCGATAATAGAAAACATCAGCTCCGGCCCAAATTCGAAGAATAAAATGAATTAAATTCATCTTCAGGTCTGAGTAATTGATTCTAATTAACCTAAACAAATGCCTGTTTCAGATTGGACAATAGTACATTCCTATAAATTTCCAAACTCAGACTGCAGGCACCAAAAGATGACAAAAGGATGATAAAATACAATAGGAAATTTGTATTACCATGTGGCAGGAACACATCTTCTTTCACCACGTCTATGCGATCAACCTCAGCAGTATAAACAATCTTATGTGGGCAGCACATGACTTTCCACGCAGACTTATATCCACATTATCTTTAATTTAATTAAATTTAATTCACTTTTAATTCAATTTTCGTTCTCATTTGGTAACTGGACCTATTTTCAAAGGTGTCGTAGAGAAAATACGAAAAGACTAAAATATCTCGAGAACGGCTGGTCCTAGTCTAATGGGGTTGGTCTCATTCATTTCTTCGTTAAAAATTAGGTACAAAACAAGTATTTAATAGATGAATTTATTGGATATATTTAAGCATACGTAGTTTTAATTTCAGATTTTGAAAATTTTTGCTGGCCATGTCGCAGAAAAAGGGATGTTATTTTTTTTCGAATCGTGCCAAAATCTAATCAGCATTAGGATGACCCACAAGCGACTTATTTATCGAATTTTGTGAAACTCTGTCCATTAGTTTTTCAGCTACAGTGGATAAACGCAATTTTTGAGAGCCATTTTGCAAAACAAAGCCGGTTCTTTTATCCCGAATCGTACCCAAAACTAATCAGCACAAGATTTGCCCATAAGTAACTTATCTACCGAATTTTATGAAATTCGGTTAATTAGATTTTTAGTTACAGTGGATACAAAATCTACACAGACAAACAGTCAAGCACATACACACACAACACAGACATATAGACACACACACAGACGTCATGCTAAAAATTGTTTTATCGTATTCTAGAAGTTCCGTAACGTGTAGATCCGTCGAAAACTCGAGTTGCGATTTTCGGCATGATTCCAATACTTTCCCTATACATTACCATGTATTGCATGTAAAATAAAAATTCTAGAAGCTCCGGAACGAACATGACGAAATACTACCTTGGAGGCAGTAATATATATATATATATATATATATATATATATATATTTCATTTTTTCAACCTGGGTTCAATCTAAAACTAATTTGGTGATATTATTCATTTATATTCCCATAGGTCCTACAGACCGTCTGAACAACATAGTACTAAAATTTCATTTTGATTAAGTCATTTTTACGGCAGTTATCGTGCTAACGGACAGACAGACAGACAGAATGAACAAAGTCATAAACATTTTTCAACTTTGTTGTAAAGTGTTAAAAACCGTATTTCTGTGAATCAATAGTTTATTTGGCCTCGCCCAGTTTTTACTTTCCCTCCAATACATGGTAATGTATAGTGGAAGTATTGGAATCATGCAGAAAATCGCAACTCGAGTTTTTGACGGATCTACATGCTTCGAGACCGTTATAATACAAAAAACTACCTTTAGCGTGACGTCTGTATGTGTGTCTGTCTGTTTGTCTGTCTGTCTGTGCAGATATTGTATCCACTCGAACTAAAAAACTAATGGATCGAATTTCACAAAATTCGGCAGATAAGTCTCTTGTGGGTTACACTATTGTTGATTAGATTTTAGTATGATTCGGGAAAAATAGCCTGCCTTTTATTTGCAAAATGACACGCAAAAATCTTCAAAATCTAAAATAAAGAAATACGTATGCTCAAATATATCCATTAAATGCTTGTTTCATACGTAAATTTTAACAAAGAAAAGAATAAGATCAATCCCATTAGACTAGGGATAACCGTTCTCGAGATAATTCAGTTTTTTCATATTTTCTCTACGCCACCTTTGAAAATAACTCCAGTTACCAAATCAGAACGAAAATTAAATTAAAAGTGATTTAAATTTAATTAGAATAAAGGGAACTTGGGGGGGGGGATATAAGTCTGCAGGGAAAGTCATGTGCTGCCCACATCAGATTTTTACTTTCCCTGCAATACATGGTAATGTATAGGGAGAGTATTGAAATCATGCCGAAAATCGAAACTCAAGTCTTCGACGAATTTACGCGTTCCGAGACCTCTAGAATACGAAAAAACTATTTTTAGAGTGACGTCTGCGTGTGTGTGTATGTGTGTCTGTCTGTCTGTGTGTCTGTCTGTGCAGATTTTGTATCCACTCTAACTAAAAAACTAATTGACCGACTTTCATAAAATTTGGTATGTAAGTCACTTGTGGACGAATCTTTTGCTGATTAGTTTTGGGTACGATTCGTTATAAGAGATCCAGCCTTTTTTTGCGAAATGGACCGCAAAAGCCTATATCCACTCTAGCTGAAAAACTAATGGACCGCATTTCACAAAATTCGGTAGAGCAGTCGCTTGTGGGTTACCCTGGTGCTGATTAAATTTTGGTGCATTTTGAAAAAAAAATAATCCGCCTTTTTTTGGAAATTGGCTAGCAAAAATCGTCAAAATCTAAAATAGAAAACTACGTAAGCTCAAATTTATCCGTTAAATGCAAGTTTTATACGTAATTTTTAACGAATAAAATAATAAGACCAATCCCACTACACTAGGGCTAGCCGTTCTTGAGAAATTTAAGTTTCTTCTTATTATCTCTACGCCAACTTTGAAAATAAGTCCAGTTACCAAATGAGAACGAAAGTTAAATTAAAATTAATTAAAATAAATACAACGTGGTTATAAATAAGTCTGCAGGGATGATCGTGTGCTGCATACATCAGATTTTTTTATTCGGGGTAGGTATTGAAATAGTGTTTTTTATTCAGCAACTGTGAAAGTGTAATGTGTTAAAAATTTTATTTATATGATTGACTTCTAAATTGCTATTTCAGCAACTTAAAAATTTACTACCGAAAATTTCAAAAATTGAAAGAACTTTTCAGTGTAGCTTTCGTATCGGCACTAATTTTGTCGTATCAAATCAAAATTCTAATTTTAATTTATTATGGCCAGAAGGATTATTGGTCAATTTATACATTCCCTACAATACATAATAATGTACAGAGAATCGGGCATAGCATGGGAACTCAAGTTTTCAACAGATCTACACTTTTCAGGTGTGAATGTGTGTGTTAGTTAGGCTATCAGTACATCTGCACAATGTATTTATTCTCTCCAAATCATAAACTATTCGACGAAATTTCCAAAAATTTGGTCGGCAAGTCATTTGTAGGTTACCCTGGAGAGTATGGATTTTTGTAAAATTAAAAAAAATAGAACGTGCCAATTGTTTGTAAAATGTGACTCAGAAATCTTTAAAATTTAAAATAAAAGAATAAATATTGCTAATCGTATTAATTAAATGCTGGTTTTATACGTAATTTTTAGCAACAAAAGTGAACAAAGACCAATGTACCAACAATCCAGATCGTCATATATATCAGTTATTATTCAGATATATTTCAGTTCAAAATACGTATGCTCATCAAGAGAAAGCGAAAATTGGTTGAACTGAGAATTTTGTGTCACTAAGTGTCTGTGTTATTTTATACAATTACACAAAATTTGATGTTTTATGAAATAAATAAATAGAAGTAGAGAATGTCACGTATTGCCTACATCAGATTTTTAATAGCATTCATTTGGACAGTAATTTGTTAAATTCTAAATAGGTAAATGTTATAGCTTCGCAAAGGATGAGGTTGCTAAAAGTAAAGAAACAGAAATATTTATGCGGATCGATAATATACATCGATAATATTTTTAAATATTTTATATAATAATATTAACTTTTATATTTACTTGTGTAGACTATTCCTTCGTTTTTAATCATGAACGTTGCACTGAATGAAGGTTGCAGCTGATACATAAAATAAGTAAACTGATTCGATGATATTCATGTAACAGTTTTTTAACTTTACCTACATACATAGTTAGTATAATGTATAGAGAAAGTTAGTATAATGTATAGGGAAAGTATTATGATGAAAAGTTGAATTCGAGATTTTGACGGAAGAGCCTGTTTCAAGTGCCCCTTAACTCGAATCAAACGTAGTTTGGTGGTGTGTCTGTGGGCATTAGTGTCTGTGTTGCGTGTGTGAGCGTAAAGTTAAAAATCAGAGTATTCAATAATGTTACTTAAATGATAATACCTTATGTAATTTCTCATGACACATACTTTAGAACGATAGCATAAATCCTTCTGAAGATATTGCATGTTTTTCTAATAAATTTATCAAATATATTACATAAAATTAAAAAAAAGTATTAACAGCTATCGCAAAATACGTTCTTTCTTAAATATTATGGACAAATTTCTTATTATGATTCTTGTGATACAAGTTCGTAATTTCACAAATAAAGATACTTAATTATTTTATATAACGTAATAATTTTATATTTTCACGTTTATATTATTACATATAGTATTATTGTTTTATATTATTACGTTTATTGTCTTTTATATATTTTTAAATATCTTCTGTCTATGTGTGTTGTTGTTGAGACTCAGACCGTCCGACCTACCAGAAAGGTGTAAGGCAACTGTTTGGACGGCCGGGAAATACCACTCAATTTAGACCGGAACCCAGTGGGGGAGGCATCCACAGGGACCGTACCCTCCTTCCCCTACCACCAACCTCTCGGAAGGACTTACGGACTCACATGTTTAACGTGATCGTACTCCGCGTGAACACGGCGGAAGTTTTGGCAGCGGCTGGGATCGAACCCGAGCCTACCGATTGCAACTCCAGCGCGCTAACCAACGGGCTACCGCGCCCTCTGTCTATGTGTGTCGAAAGCCCAGACCATCCGACTCGTCCGTAGACTTAGAGTAGTGACTCATTTAAAGAAATATCTTCAACTTGGCTATATGTCGCTGCTGAATGACAAAAATATAGTCAGCATTGCAAAAGTGATGCTAAATTAACGGAAATGATTCCAAATGGATAAATTAGTTATTAAAATACTTTAATATATGGTCCATATTGCTTATCGCGGATGTTATCAATATTGATAGTTGTTAATTTAAAATTGAGCTACACATACGTTAATCGTGTACTTATTAATTGTGGATATAAATTAGTTAATTGTGTACTAAATATTTTTACATGTTATCATCCGGAATAGCGCCAAATGTACAATTCACTGCTAAAAATATTGTGTCATGGATATTATACACCACTTTAGTACTGTGACAGAAGTATATAGATAGAAGTATATAGATATCATGTGATGTCCAAATCAGCTTTTTTTTTCTTTTTTTTACGAGGATAAGCATTTTTGAATGTGTAATCCGCAGGCCTGTAACTGACTCAAATATGGTCCGTGCTTCCATTTGATAAAAATTTCCAAGAATAGGTTTTCTTTTTTCATAATGTTCGTTCAAGGGGATGTTCCACGGAAAAACGTTCGAAAAGTTAAAAGCTAAGTAAATATGCTTCGGGATGAGATAGAAACTTCAAATTTGGTGTACGTGTAGATAGTTTAAAAGGAAAAAGTGTACATAGGTTTTCAATATTTTCCCATTTAGGGAGTGCCACATACCAAAATGTTCGATTTTGCGAACAAATGAAAAACGCCTCTTTTCAAATCTGATAGATGCATGAACTTTGGTATATGGGCCAATTATCTGATAAAAAACATAAGTAAATGTTGAGTAGTTTTTCAGTGTTTATTTTAGTTTTCCAAAATGATCATTAGGAGGGATGATTTCAAAATTGACCACTTCACAAAAAATAAAAACGTTCAGAAGGTAAAGTGAGAGAAAAGGCATGATTCACGATGGGATAGAGAGAAATTATGTTTATGGGTAGATAAACCGAAAGGAAGTGTGTAATTAGAGTTTTCCAATATTTGCAACTTCCGAGAGTTCCATACACTAAATGTTTGATTTGCCGATTAAATGAGAAACGCCTCCATTTAAATGAGATAGAGGCTTGAAACCAGGTATATGGGCTATTCATTTGATAAAAAGCCAACAAGAATAGATCTTTTCAAAAATTTCATTTACGGGCGTAAATGATCCATAGAGAAACATTCGAAAAATGGAATGATAGTAAAAAATATTTGGCAATTAGATAGATATTTAGAATTTGATGTGATGGTTGGAAAAAAAGAAAGTGCACCATTTCAGTTTTCTATAATTTGAGACTTTAGGGATGCTGCACGTTAAAATGTTCGATTTACAGAATAAATGAACGCCCTTTTTTAAGTGACACAGAGTCTTGCAAATTGGTACACGGACCAATCGTTCAAAAATACTCTCGGGGAAATTCGAATTTTTCAAAGATATTATGTAGATGGTGTGCTCCACATCGAAACATTTAATATGTGAAACGATAGAAAAGCATACTTCGTCATGATATAGAGACTTCAAGTTTGATGTATGAGTGAATTTTCTGAAAGAAATAAAATTCGCAAATTTAGTTTTTCAATATTTGCTACATTTGGCACTGAGGAAAAGTACTGAGGAGCGGCATTGACTGCAAAGTTTTGGTTCACTTGTGGTAAAGGCTGAACCATGGAGTTCTTTATTTTATTTATATTTTATTTGTTTGGAAAAAAACTGCAAGCTACAGGACGTAGTCCCAGTTACAGCGTACAGGAATAAAAATACATTAAAAAATACAGATTAAAATACCATAAAATACATTAAAAATTTAAAATACATTAAAAAAAGCAAACCTTCAATAACAAATGATCTTCATAAACAGATTCATTTGAATACATACAATAAAATACAGAATGTTTACAACAACTGCTCTTTAAAATCCATCTCCGATGAATAAAAAATATCCAGATTATCAGGGAAATTGCTGTATAATTTAGAAAAAATATTAATTGCACAATTATACCCAGTATTCGAATTAAAATACTTTACAGCAAATAAGTTAATGCTCCTTGTTGTATCCTTAGGAACACGAAACCCAATCCCACCCAAAACAGGGGAACATTCAACTCGGCCACCAAACAGATCCCTGAAGCAAGAGTTAGAAATGAGGAGATAAAACTCATATCGATGAAACGCTTGAAAATGCCATAATGCTTTGAGAATTATATCTAGGTGTCGCTAGTGTTTGTAAAGTAGTTGCTATTGTTAGTTAACACTACAGAAAGGAGTAGTATTTAGTAGATGTATTTTTAATAATTTTTAAATTAAGGATTCCTTAATTATGACTATAATTAACCAGTATTTTTTCATAGTTGTAGGATAGAGTACAGAATATGTGGTGATAAAAATAAATTGAAAGTAAAATAATTTTGAATACGTAGGAATATTCTTTATTACTTCATTTTTTCTTTGCGCTGTACTAATAATTAATTTTTTACAAAATTGACAGTTTAAATAAATATTTTAGGTCTTTCGCCATAGAAATGCATACAATACAGGACTACCTATCTTATCCCACAGTCACCTGAATTATTGTCTCAAACGATAGTTGCGTTTTCTTAATATGGATATTTAACTCCTTACTTTTACCTCCATAGGCTGAAGAGTTGAAAACGTTTCTTCCTACATGAAGCGTTCTTGGATGGTGTTACAGAAGTTTCATTTCATTAGGATTTCAAATGTGAAAAAATTAATTGGAGTGCAATTCAACTCGGTTTTATCGAAACCAGAATCTAATTTTAAGAAAGGGTGGAGTTGAAAACGTTTTTGCTTACGTGAAGTGCTCTAGAATTGTGTAAAAGCCATTTCATTTCATTAAGCTTGTGAAAAAATTAACAATAATGTAAGTAAACTCGGCTTTATCATACCATAATCCAATTTTAAGCAATTTGTGATTTTTCTTTTTCAAAAATTCGAAAAATATATATCGTTGGCCCAAGTGGTCACAATTATAGCATGCTATCCTTAACTTTAAAGGGCTTAAAAACATCTTATGACTGATACCAAACTTGACTATGCATCCCCGAGGGGGTAACTTGTCTAGTGATGTAACAGTAACTTGTCTAATGATGAGCGCTAATGATGTAACAAACACAAAAATTGTATGGGGGCTATTTCTTACTAAAATGATTGAAACTATGAAGTTTCGTGATCATGGAGCCATATATAACCACTTTTATCCATAATTATATATAATTTTGTCCGTCGCTACCAAAATATTTCAAAATATTTATCTAGTTCTAGATCTTTAATAGCAAACTCGGATTCAAAGTTTTTTGGAAAACCATTAATATGTGTGACATCCACAGTGTACACAAGAAATCGACCACAGGCAGATATAAAGATGGACATTATACGCAAAAGAAGTCAAAACGTGTTCAGAAGGTCTTGAAACCTATAATAGCATCAAAATCTCGAAATCGAAAATTTTCGTCCAACCAGTACTTTATACTGTATTTAATTGTATGAGAAAGAAAACATGCTGACTTACTCGTTATAGATTGATATGAAATATCGTTCCCTTTCACATATCTCGAATAGGAAAAGATTGATGTGTATTGTGTGTGATGATGGTATAGTTTACAAGCGAAATAATTTGAAATGTTCTACTATTTTTAAATGTATTAATTTTTTGGGGAATTTATGCAGTTTTGATAGATTACTAGAATGTAGTTTATTTCGGCCTAATCGGACTAAAATCGACGAAGTTATAGATATACTTTGAAACGTTTGCATGTGACGATTGTAGTCACTACACTGGGCGAACGTGCAGTCTGTGAGCGGGATAAGCTCATACTGGTGTATAACACATATATCGATGCACAGATGCTGCTGATCTAAATTAAATTTGTTTGCTAGTTTCGAATAGAATTATTTCATATTACAGCTCAAAAGGTATGCATAATCAGAAAAAAAATACATATTGCGTTCTGTATTGATTTCAGCAGATACTTTTATTCGTATTACGTCAACACCTTAACTGAACGATGGCATACTCATGTGCACTCTTTCTTTCTTTTGATCCTTACCGGACGACATACCCGAAGATGTGAGGTACCTCTTGGGGCGGCCGCATTGCTGTTACCCTATTTACTTCAGAACTCGGTGGAGGCGACATTCACAGGAACCGAATCCTTCTAACCCTGCCACTAACGTCTCGGAGGAACTTTTGGATCCACAAATTTAACGTGTCCGTACTCGGCATAGACACTGGAACAGTTTTGACAGAGGCGGGAATAGAACTCGGGCCTGAGTGCAATTCTCGTGCTCTAACCACTGAGCTATACCGTCCTAGTACCTCTGTGGAGGAAATCTTATAACCTGTGAAATTCTTGACCAATCTACAAAATCCTTAAGTCGTCAAAACTCACGAAAAGTCGTCAAATTGACGATATGTCTTTACATTTGTCGCCAGGGTCAACGGATGTCAAGGCCAAGTGACCCAGACCTTTAAATTATAAAAATTACTTCTCGGTATGTATTCGTAACAGTGGGATGTCATTTCCTTTACAAACTTCCGTTTCCATCCCAGAACATTTCTGTCATAATTTATTTTCCATCGTTTACTAAAATGATTCACATAAAAAATGTGCAGGGTGCGGTAGCCCAGGGGTTAGCGCGCTGGAATTGTACTCGGTAGGCCTGGGTTCGATTCCCGCCACTACCAAAAATGTCGCCGTGTTCACGCGGAGTACGATCACGTTAAACATGTGGGTCCGTAAGCCCTTCCGGGAGGTTGGTGGTAGGGGAAGGAGGGTATAGTTCCTGTGGATGTCACCCCCACTGAGTTTCGGTCTAAATTCGGTGGCACTTCCCGGCCGTCCAAACAGTTACCTTACACCTTTCTGGTAGGTCGGACGGTCTGGATCTCAACATCAAAAATGTGAATATTAACCATTGCTTATTTTTTATTCATCCATCCCCATCTGTAAATGTGTTCGATCAAGAACTTAACAGATTCTTATTTGCTAGTTATTGAGAATCCGTCTTAAAGTTCCTTCAATCTTGAACATAGTAGCATCTTATATAATTGTTATTCCTGCATGAAAAGGTGAATAGTTTAGACTCCAATGGGTATAGGTGTGGTTTCCTGCAGCTTCGTGACACAAGACACGCAAGGAAAGGTAATTAATTAAGCGATTGGAGAGTTAACCAAAGATTGCCTGAAAGTTAGGAACAGAGTTTAGATATTTAGGTATCAATAGGAGTCTGAATATGATGCATAATTTCAAATTGTGTTTGTTGGTGAAATAGTACCTTTACTTGACTGTAATGTCTTTTGGTAACTGTGTTAGATACTACATTTTATCTTTGTTAAATTGTACATATAAGATAATGGCAGCTATGAATTAAAATAATTGATTACAGTAAATCTATCAGTTAAGATATTTATCACATGTGAATAAAAAGCGCAAATTAAATATTCTGTTATTCCTCCATCTACAACTGTAAATTGGATTGGTTAAGAACTTAACAGATTCTTCGTTGCTAGTTACTTAGAATCCGTTGTAAAATCTATTCAATCATGGACATAAGTAGCAGTCTGATGCAATTGTTCCTACATGAAAGGCCGAATAGCTTATACACCATTAGGGGTAAGTGTGGTTTTCTGCATTTCACCATTATTATATATAACTTCACCAGTGTTAGTTATATTTACATCTTATTAGTTCTTATATTACAGTCGTAACTGAGTCAGTTGTGACACAGTTGGCGACCTTTCTTTCTGGTAGGTCGGACGGTCTGAGTCTCAACAAGAACAACAGTTGGCGACTTTGTTACTGACTTCAAATCAGGTTGAACAAATCCTCATATTATGACATCAAAAATTTACTTGTTATTCTTTTTCTCACAGCATTTCATCGAACTTCCTATTGCGACTTTCAGCATGAACTGATGCCTTAAATTGCATTGACCCCTTTGTTCTTGAAAAATTGTAGACAGTTTTAAGAAAATGTTTAGACTTAGTCAACGACGAAATTGAAGAGAAGTCAATAATCACATTTTGATGTGATTAATCAACGACCATTCAAGAGAAGAGTAGAAGCACATTTTTTACGTGCATTATCAACGACGATATTTTACAGAGTGGTTAACTTTCACTTGTTGAACAGGGGTCATTTTTGAGTCACCCCCTTGGCCCTCATTGGTTTCTCTATATGTATGTATACCTATTTGCTCCAGTTATCTGGGCGTGGTCCAGGCCGGCTTCCATTGCATAGATAATGAGGCCCACGGTCTCGCTTGAGTTTATAGTTGTTATCCTTGTGATGTCACCATTCATTTCAAGATCATAAATAAGTTGTACTTCCATTGTAAAATTAGGCGTCCTCGCGTTTGCGGCCTTTGTTTGTACCTGATGTATTATAGCATTTATAGACACATTTTAGCCGTGGCAAATTCAATAGTTAAGATAAGGACATCAAAACTACCAATAAAGTCGTACGTCAAATTCGAAAATATTGTGCATATTAAATACTCTGTTATTCATTTACCTCCAACTATGAACTCGATTGGTAAAGAACTTAGGAGGTTCTTAAATGTTAGTTTTTAGAGTACGTCTTAAAATCCCATAAATACTGAGAATAAGAAGTATCATGGTGCAATTATTTTTCCTGCATGTCATAATGAATAGTTAACAAGCCATTGGATATAGGTGTGGTTTAATGCACCTTTGTGAAATATAGCAAGCAAGAACAGATAAATAATTGAGAGATGGGGGGGGGGGCAGCTATAACGATATTATCGTAGGTCTGATAGTTAGTAACTGATTTGAGACATTTCGGTATAGAGGAATGTCTGAATATGATACAGACTTACGGGTTGTGTTCGTTTTCTACAAATAGTAACTGCGTCTGCGATGTTTTGTGGTAGCATTGATAGGTACATTTTCTCATTTTTGAATTAAATATTTAGGATAATTACAGGAAATTTGTGGGTTATGATTTCATTCAAATTTGAAAATAATGCGCAATTTAAATATTACTTATTTTATTCCCATACCCTCAACTGTAAATTGGATCAGTGAATAACTAACAAAGGGCATTTCTGAACCAACTGGGAATCGAGATATGGATCTTAATACTGGCCAGCCGAAGCTCTACGGCTGGCTAGTACGGGTTCGATTTCCGGGGCTAGCTAGTACGAGTTCGATGGTTCGACTTCCAACCGGGAATTGAACCATGAATCTTCGTACTGGCCAGCCGAAGCTCTACCGCCAAGCTACTGGGACGGAATTGCAAGATCTTTTATTCTAAGTGAACTCTGCATTCCCCTTCCGCTAATGTCAAATTGACGTGCAACTTGACAGTATCATTGACTACATCTTGCAAGTTTTACCTCAGTTTGCTCTTAATAATACTGTACATAAATAAAGTTCATGTCACATGCATGACATAAACAAAATGTATTTCATTTGTTTAAAAAATATGTATAAAATGAATATATATTTAACTTTATTGGATGTTTGATTGCTTTATGATTGTTTTCAACATTTTAATTGAACATTTGTGAGGGGGAGTCTTAAATTTTGAGAGCGTTTAAAATCAGAAAGATTACCGAATTCATTGATCGTACTAATCGTACTATTTTTAAACTCCCCACTTGTTCGTCATATCTCACACGCACACATACAAGCACAACACACACACACACGCACACTCAGCCGTCCAAATGGTTGCTCAAGTCCTCGGACGAGTCGGACGGTCTGGATCTTCAACACACACACACACACACATAAAGATCTTGAAGACGCTCCATTCGAGTTCAGGGACGCTTTATACGATCTGTTTCATCGAAAACTTGAATTCATTGGAAATAATATAAAAATATACAATAAAAATAACTTATTTTTCCATTTGTAATGCTTGCCGAAATTCTGGCGAGGAATTTTGGCAACATATCGCAAACTTGGGAAGTTTTCTTTTAAATGGTGCCAAATTGAATCAAATGTCGCCAAAATGATAAAAATGACGATAAATCAACGAAAATAACGACCGTCACAATGCCTTCTCCATACATTAATATCACGTATATAGTGAAAGCAAAAATAAATGCCATATAATATACCCCCCAGTATAGTTGATATATAAATATTCCAGGCAAAAGCAAATCTTCTTTTCCATCGAATTCGGAAATATTGTATTGCTCCAGTATCTCATAGCGAAAAGAAGTCATGAATAAGATAAATACAATAACAGCAATACCTCCGGCAAGAAAGACATTGAGAGGAGAGAAATGAATAAGATCTTGGTTTTTCATGAGAACTTGGTTCCTCATCAATCCCTGAGATTGTCTCTTTATCTTCGTTCTCCTCCAGTCACTTCCGTGACACTCAAGATATAATTTTTCTTTCTGTACATTTCCCGATGAAAGGGAAATTTAATCTTCCATGAAACATCTTGCGCCTCTTGTGGTAGGGTTTAGTTCTATGGATTCATTTGAGAGTCTAAGAGGTATTCGATTTTTAGCGATTTCATACTTGAAGAAATTTCAAAATATAGGGAGAATCTGTGTTTTGTATCAGTTTTCACGAAAGTATTAAATATTTCAGCATTAAACTGTATTTTTTTTTCATTTATAAAGAGATTAAGGGTTATTTATATGTTTTATACTAATACACAGTATCTCAACAATGGATTGATACTAATTTATTAAGTTCCAGACGTGATGGTTTGAAGCATAAGAAAAAATCTGATGTGGGCAACACATGACTTTCCTTATATAATGCAATGAATTTACTCCTGTCACAGTTAAAAATGATGAAAAGATCCACGACACAGTGCTTGTAACGTTGAATTGTACATTTAACGCTTTTCCGGATTACAACATGCATCGTTATTTCATACTCAATTATCTTAGATTTAATGCTAAATTAAGAATTATCAATATTGATAGTAACCTCAATGAGTAATATAGTCCATATATTAAAATATTTTAATAATAAATTCATCAATTTCATTAACTTTTCTTCAGTTTTGCAATTTGACGACATATTTGTCAATCTTGGATAAAATAACGCCAAGTTGGCTATATTACGCTAGATTATTCGATAATTTCGTCATATGTATCGTTATGTATCGATAATTTCGTCATATGTAACGTCATATGTATCGTCAAATGTTTCGTCATACGCTCGTCATATGTTTCGTCATATTTATCGTCGCCGTTACAAACAAACGGAGAAAAGAGCATTTTATATATAATAGAAGATATGCCAGTCATATGACGGAATTGAACATTTGCAAAACATTGTCTTCTATTTAGCGTCATTTTTATCACTTTGGCGTCATTTTCGTCAGTCTGGCAATATTTAAAATGTTGTCAAGTTTGTTTGTGACATCCCGCCAAAATTTTCGCCAAGCATTACGGACGGACAGATAAATGAATTATTCTTATAGTCGTTTGTTATGTTCTTTACAAAATATTGAATTTTAATCAATTAGTCTTCATTTTCTTTGATTTATAGTCGTTTTTATCAATTTGGCGACATTTTCGTAAATTTGGCAATATTAAAAAAACTCGCCAAGTTGGCAATATGCCGCCAAAATTCATCGCCAGAATTTCGTCAAGAGTTATAGACGAATAAATATGTCAATTTTGTATTATATTCTCATATTATTTCCAAGATATTGGATTTTCATGAATTAGTAGTCATATTAATTGATTTAACGGTATTTGGCGACATTTTTATCAATTTAGCGACATTTTTATCAATTTGCCGACATTTAAAACTTGCCAACTTGGCAATATTCTGCCAACTTCGACGCCAAGATTTTGCCAAGCGTTACGGTCGGAGAAATATTGTATTCTTATAGTAGATAAACTGCTAATGTGGCGTCCAAATATAAAACTATTACCCACAGTACTCTCTTGAATTAAACGAGCGAGATCCACGAGAATGCTAATAACAAATTTATCGCAAAATATGACATGTGAGTACCCCGTCACAATACTTTCCTTGTATATTATAATATGTATATAAGGAAAGTAACAAAACAGGAGAGCGATGTAGTACTTGAATAGACTTCAAAATATAGGAACAATTTATGTTTCATCGCACTTTCCACGAAAGTATTTAATCCAAGTGATTAATTTACTACAAGTGATTATCTTAAAAGTCTATTACATTCACAAGTTATGTTTTTTTTTTAAGCGTGGTTAAATGGTCAGTGTACGGGTATATTCTGCCCTAGGAAGCTAAAATCAAACATTCTGGCTGTGCGTCTGCATATTTCTGATACGGCCAGTTGCAATACATTTGGACATTTGACATTTTGCGGGGATGCTTTTGCATAATATAAAACCCTTGCGCCTCATTTTCTTAACCACGTTTTGTCCGACGTATTGTACTTCATGGATGTATTTTGATCGTTAAATGTGTGCAGTATTCGTATAATATGTGCATTAAAAGTACAGAGTGATTAAAAAAGATGGACCAAACTTTACGATGTGGTACACCAAATGTGTACACCGATGTATGTGGGACACCGATGTATACACCAAACTAAGCATTTTTCGTGATAGTTTACCGGGTTGGAAATGAAATCTAAAGACATTACAGGGCTGTTCCTCGTTGGGAAACATCAGTACGCAAACTGTAGGCGTCATTCTAGTTGTTATTTTCTGGTTGAAGAAAACTACGAAAGCAAATTTCATCTGGGGAAGGAAAAAAACGCTTATGCAAATTTTCGTAATTGGGCAAGAATTAAAGAACTATCTGGACGTCACTTTTGAGGACAGATGGATTGGGCGATGTGGTCCCGTAGCTTGGCCCCACGATCACCCGATCTGCCGTGTCTTGAATTCTTTTTGTCAAGAGTCTCGTCTATGACACTCCCCTTGAATCTGAAGAGGAACTCGTCTCCAGAATTTCGTCCGCTGCTGCCGAAGTGCGCGACATGCCTGTTAGAGATAGCTCTACAATCACCCCATCGCCGTTGTGAAACGCGCATTCAGATTGACGATCGTTCTTTTGTTCCATTACTGTAATTATTGTTTACGAAATGATATATTATAACTTCGAAATTATTCTTGTGTTTTCGACTAACCTCATCGGTTTTACAATTAAGCACCCACTGGCCCCTTTACGTTTCATTTCTAACCAAGTAAGCTATGACAAAATATGCTTGGTTCGGTGTGTACTACCACCTCATTATGTTTGGCCCATTTTTTTAATCACCATTTATATGCAGTGTAAGTATAATAAGTGGAGCCACCATTCAGTGTGCGTGTGCTTTTTGTGAGACAGTGTGTTCTTGTGAACCAGTGAGCCAATAATTACTAAGAAGTAATGGAAATTCGCCATATAGTCATGGTCTGTCGTCGCACTGTATCCAGGAACTAAAGAGTTTGACGCCGATGTGGTGGTCGAGCGGTCAAAGAGGCAGGCGTTTCCTCGTGATGGCTCGGCTGCCAGATTGCGGGTTCGAGTCCCGCCTACGGGCATGGATGTTGTAATGTTTTATTTGGGGCAGAAGTCAGACTTCTACCTTCGGGTGCCCCGGGTCATTAGACTAAACAGAAGCAGTGCACCCATTCTTCCTTAAAGGTAATGTTAGGGACACGATAACAACAACAACAACAAAGAGCTTGACAAAATTTACATGAACTAAGCATTTCACAAGCTAGTAAAGTTTTATCTATCCATGAAAATGAAATAATATGCCCGAATTTCAGTTTGTGTTGTCTAGTGTAGAAAATATAATCAACGTTTGGCCATAGAAATTTATACAGAAGAACTTCGTATCTTCGTAAAATTTAAATGGTTTTTTTATTCAATGTTAAAGCGCTATTTTGAGCGGTTTTTGCACATAAAGAAAATATTATTTTTGATGGAAATAAAATTATTTTATTTC
The DNA here is from genome assembly GCA_951213105.1 of Amaurobius ferox. NCBI lineage: Eukaryota > Metazoa > Arthropoda > Arachnida > Araneae > Amaurobiidae > Amaurobius > Amaurobius ferox. Next base: position 35,422,404 of record OX578154.1, read on the forward strand.
TTTGGTTTATAATACAGAAAATAAAGCATTGGTAAGATAAAAGTTTTATGTGGGCAGCAGATGAATTTCTCTACAAGCCGAAATTAATTTTCTCTGTATTTATTCTTAATCCATTGCATTCAGGTTAATTGCACAAATTAATAAGGATAATTATTTTAAACTACATTAAATTTGTAGATTTTTTTTTAAATTTAATTTATCAACTGGACGTATTTACTAAGACGAAGTGGCAAAAATGCGAAACAACTGAAATATCTCGATAATGTATAGTCTTCGAGTTATGAAGTTAGTTTTTTCCTGAAATCTTAAAAAATTACGTATAAAACAAGAATTATTGTACAAGCATTGCGCATTATACAAACATTACGTATAAACAAACATAAAATAAGCATAATTAATACATTCAGCACACATACTCTTATTACTTTCCTTATATACATAATGTATAAGGAAAGTACTGTGATGGGGTCAAAAATTCGAATTCCAGTTCTCGACGGGAGGCAGAACACGTTTCAAGCATCCCTTATCACGAATCGAACGTTTTTGAGGTGATGTCTGTGTGTGTGTGTGTGTCAGTGAGTCTGTGAAGACGATATCTCACCAACGAATGGAGCGATTCGAATGAAATTTGGTACAAAAATCGCAATCTATGAATACTGGAAGTCTATTGTTTTAAAACACAATCGAATATTCAGAACCATCTTGAATTTTCGAGTAAAATATTGAAAAACTCATCAAAAATCAAAACCTTTAATAAAGTTACGCAAATCGAGATTTCTTATGTAATTTTTCCTTAGAAAGCGATTGATATAAATTTCAGAACGTTAACATGAACCGTTCTCGAGATATTGTACATTTTTCAAATAAATTTAACAAAAAGTCCCATACATTAAAAAAAAATTTTTAAGAAACATGTTAACTTTTCATATGTAATATCATGCGATAAATTTGGAGACATCACTCTCGTGGATCTAACTCGTTCCATTCACGAGAAATTATACTTTGAGTAATACATTTGTATTTGAACGCCAATAGTCCTTTATCTGCTGTAAGAATAACTTATTTCTCAGTCCATAACGCTTGGCGAGATTTTGGCGACGAATTTAGCTGAATGTCGCCAACATGACGACAAATTTAGCGGAATGTCGCCAACTTGGCGACTTTGTTAAATGATGCCAATTTAACAAAAATCTCGCCAAATGGATAAAAATGATGCTAAATCAATGGAAATGACGACTAATTCAAGAAAATTCAATATCATTGAAAGAATATAAGTATTTACTATAAGAATAACATTTTTTTAAACTGCAAAAGTAATAAATTCATTGCATTATATAGGGAAAGTTATGTGTTGCCCAGATTATTTTAAATATTGACGATTTATGCGGGTCGTTTTGCAAAATAAGGCCGATTATTTTCTTCCGAATCGCATCGAAATATGAATAATGATCAGGGTAACCCGTAAGTGACTTACCTATCACATTTTATGAAATTTGTTCAAATAGTTTTTGAGCCAGGGTAGATACATACATTGAAGACAATCACACAGACAGTCGAGCACATACACACAGATACTACGATAGATATCGTTTTTCTCAGGTTCTAGAGTGCACACAACGTGTATATCCGTCGAAAACTTAATTTCCGATATTCGACGTGATTCCAGTACTTTTCTTATTTATCACCACGTTTTGCGGAAAATAAAGAAAAATAGACCATATTATATGCACGACGTATAATGGAAATATATATTATCTAAACTAAAGCAAATATTCATTCTGGTGGAATTTAAAAAACTGCATTTCTCTAGTATATAATGGAGAAAATCAGGCATGGATAAGATAAATACAAGAACAGCAGCCTCAGGGGATAAAGACACTGAGGTGGGAAAAGTAAGTTCTTAGTTTTGCATGAGTACTTGGTGCTTCATTATTTCGTGAGATTGTCTCTTTCTCCTCGTTCTCCTTTAGTCTTTTCTGTGGCACACAAGATTTATTTCTTCTTTATATATATTTTCCAATGGGAGTGAAAGTTTAATCTTTCGTAAAATATCTTGCTTCTTGTGATTGACTATAGTTTTTTAAAATTCTTTTGAGACAAGAATTCTTTTGAATTCTTTTAAGAATCATACTGTCCCCAGAGAGATTTTATACTTGAAGAGGTTTCAAATTATAGGGTCAAATTATGTTTCAATTCATATTACGGAAGTACAGTAAAGTTCATTAACATTAAAGGGTATATGTTTGTTTATAGATATATTATATTTATGCAAGGTGATTAAACTGTTTTATTCTAAAAAGTATCTTAATAATTGATTGTGTATATCTGTCGAAAACTCAATTTGCGATATTCGACGTGATTCCAGTACTTTTCATATTTATCACCACGTTTGGCGTAAAAGTAAAGAAAAATAGGCCATATTATATGCATGAGCATAATGGAAATATATATTATCTAAACTGAAGCAAACATTCATTCTGGAGGAATTAAAAATACTGCATTTCTCTAGTATATAATGGAGAAAATCAGGCATGGATAAGATAAATACAAGAACAGCAGCCTCAGGGGATAAAGACACTGAGGTGGGAAAAGTAAGTTCTTAGTTTTGCATGAGTACTTGGTGCTTCATTATTTCGTGAGATTGTCTCTATATCCTCGTTCTCCTTTAGTCTTTTCTGTGGCACACAAGATATATTCTTCTTTATATATATTTTCCAATGGGAGTGAAAGTTTAATCTTTCGTAAAATATTTTCCTTCTTGTGATTGACTATAGTTTTTTAAAATTCTTTTGAGAGAAGAATTCTTTTGAATTCTTTTAATAATCATACTGTCCCCAGAGAGATTTTATACTTGAAGAGGTTTCAAAATATAGGGTTAAATTATGTTTCAATTCACATTACTGAAGTACTGTGAAGTTCATTAGCATTAAAGGGTATATGTTTATTTGTAGATAGATTATATTTATGCAAGGTGATTAAACTGTTTTATTCTAAAAAGTATTTTAATAATTGATTGTCGCCATTTTGTTCAGGACGAAACGTGACGCTTTAAAACTTATGAATGCAAAGAAGCCAATTTATAGAAAACGTTACAATTTTTACAATAATCTCAACAAAAATATTATACTATGCATCAGAATATGAATTTGTATTATGCATTTATATACAAAAGTATTATAAAATCAATATGTGTATATTTATTTTGAAAGGTAGTATATCTATGTATGGTGTTTCAAGTGTTTTAATAGTATCACTACAATATACACTCTATAGCAAAAAAATCGACTTACCAAGAAGGAGTTGTCCGATTTTGATAAAAATTGATGGATGTGAAGAACATACATAGAAAAAGAAACGATTAAAATTTCAGGACAATTGAATGATTTAAAGTTTGACCGTATACAAAGGAAAAAAGTCAATAAGGCTACATCTGGCCTGGATGCAAGATGTCATCCGGTATAGTATAAACTGATAAAGTTCAAGGATGGTGTCCTTTGGAATGTCGGGCCAAATTGTCTCTACTGTCGGGCTAAATCGTCAACATTCCGGTATGGTTGCAATCGCATTCCCATAACGTCCCAAATGTGCTCTATGGGAGAGGGATCAGGATACCTAGCTGGCCAAGGATGTGTTGGGAAAGCTTGAAGAAAATTTACGACACCAAATATTATTCATTTGCATGTTCGCTCAAAATGTCTTTGCATACTAAATCTCAGTACAATCAGACAACTCCTTCTTAGTGCGTTGATTTTTTTGTTATAGAGTATATTTTGCTAATTTGTGAAATGCGAATCGTGACGATTTGATAATTATACAGAGAGATAATTTTAATGTTAAACTAATTATGCTACTAAATGTTTAGAAAAAATTAAAAAGCGTTTCTTAAAAGGTACTAAAAGTTCAGAAAACGTTACAAGTCATAATTCATTGACTTCCTATAGAAACAAGCTTTCTTTAAAATTGGAATATATCTATTTATTCGTGGAATATATCTATTTATTTATGTGCGAGTTTGTGTGTCTAAGTATGGTTTTTCAACCTGTTTCAGATTCAACAATGACAGTTAAACAAATAAGACGAATAAAGGGTTCATTTATAGTATCTTTATTTACGTCCTACATCTTTGGTTTTACTTTTCTCCTCGTGAAAATGGCAAGTTGTTTTCTACCCTCAATTCGGTATGGTATTTTATCACAGTTTCTGAACTTGATTTAATATGTGAGGCTGTACTTCTTGCTGAATATGAAGAAGTATAGTGGTTGACACCCTATTTTTTACTGTACGCTGTATATTATAAAAATAATCTCTAGATAATTACTAGCTTTATTTTTATAGAATAGAATTTGCAAATAGCAATAAAGAAGCCATTGAAGTTGTGTGGTCATGCCCTTAAAACTTATCCTGCTGTAAGTCCTGTCTAGATCTGCGCAAAATAGCCGAGCTGAATATTTTTTTGGCTGAGTAACCGTATAATCGTAAAACTACCATGACACATCTGGTCATAACCGAGATAACCGCGAACAATCGGTTGACATTTCAAACGTGCCCTCTAAGTAAAAACTGTCATAGTTACCCTCACAGCAAAGATCGTCACATGTGTGACAGTGACGTTGTAGTCACGTGGCATCTAGGTCACAATGTGACATCATATTTAAGACTTCTATGCGACGTTACGTTTTAGTAACTTTGTAACTTTATTGTGACTATATTCTGTGAAGTTTCCACAATTTAATTAACACGTAACAATGTGACGACATTACAATGGCAATTACAATGTGACGTCACAAACAAGTTAGTATGCGACGTCAAAAACGACCATGAAAGTGACCAAAATGATTTCGGTGTGACCTCAATATGACATTGCCGAGACGTACTGCGAAGTCCTGTGATGTCCCAAAGTCATAGTGTGGCGTAAATCTTACGTCACTATGAAAAAAAATGCTGTTAGGGTAGTTCATTGTCGTTAGATATATTGCCGTTAATTCAAGAAATCTGTTTCGACCTTCAATATTGATATTAATATTCAAACATTTAAAGGTACATAAGAATACTTTCCTAACATGATTAAAAAAGAAGAAATAAAAACACAGATATATCATTTTGCCTTTTGCATATTTTAAATCTAAGTATTCATCATTATATTTACTTTTTCATGTTTTATTAATTGAATTAATTGAATACAGAGAATTTTGTTTGCTTAAATATCAAACAAATGTATAAAATATCCCGAAATTAAATTTATAACTTTTTTGTTTCTGTGTAAAATTATCCTCGTCGTACGTTTGCAGTTTTTATAACAATAATTTAATGATAAATTATTTAGAAACGTAAAACTTTTGGGAATTGTCTAAACGGACTTTAGTAACAGAAATTCTTTTAACTTTGTAAAGGGAAATCAGGAATTGCCTTTCAATATATTGTTTCAGTAAAACCCTTATATATAGAAGTTTCAATTCTACGAGTGTTTCAAAGAGCTTTTGTTTCAATTGAAAGGCAATTTGTGCAATTTAAAAGACACGGAGGAAATAAATGCAGTTTCTTTTGTTTCGGGAAAATTTATCAATACGGAGTTCACCCGCCGAAAATAAATAGCGGAATTTGAAGACTCTGATGAAATTTAAGATATTTACTCTACTATCTATTATTATTTACTCTACTGTTTTGTTGACTATCTGGATTGATGGTCAATAATTTCGATGTAGTTTCACTAAATTGGTTTGAAAGAATTTTCAAGTTACTCAATAAAAAGAAGAAATTATTTACATGCTGAGAAAAAATTAAATTCAATACATAATTCTGCCCAATTATTATTAATTAGGCTGGAAATATATTTTAACATGGACAAATAAATCTAAATGCCTAATTTATAATGACTACAATCGATGCATCGCTAAATTTCAAGGCATTTAGGTTATCCTGATAAACACTGGTGTTTCTGCATTCCTAAATTTTTAAATGCCTATAAACGGTAATTACGCATTTCTTCAGTACAAAAATTGCATGCTACAAATGCATTTTATTTCTATGCATCATTGTTTAATTTTAATTGTATGCTAATTTTACTATTATTCTGAGGATTTTATAGCAAAATTAACAGTAGAAAAATAAATAAAATTTATTTATATTATAAAAATAAAGGAAATAAAATCACAAGGATATGATTGTAATTTTTCATATTTTAAATTGAATATAAAATCAAAACCCTATTTGTATACACGTTATTACTAATTGCACGTAAATTTTACGTCCATAAAACAATACATGAGACAATACTTTTATTTAACTTTTGTTAAGCATTTAATTCCAGAACAAAAAATAAATTCTGGATTGTAACAGTTTTTTATTAAAGAATTTATTTCAAGCAAAGTATCGAAATAAATAAAAATGCAAAAAGAAATATGTAAAATTTGAAGTGCTAAACATCTCTTCTTCTTACTTTTCATGAACGACTTTCCAATCCATATCGCTGTCGTCATAGTCTGTGCTACATTTGTCAAAAATATTGTCTGTATTTTCATCGACAGAACTGAGATTCAAAAAATATTGTAAAGTCTCTTTAGTAGCAGAGAAACACTGGTTTCTCTTTCTATAGGGGGTCAAACTTTATTAAGTATACACTGTAAAAAATAAAGTACTTAAAAACGAAAACTTGACGTACTCGTTTTCATTGAGTACGATGGCACCATAAACGAGTAGGTGACATACTGGAATATAAGTAACCGCACTTGCTTGAAAATAAGTACTTCAATAAATAAACGTATTATTTCATTTTGATTCCATAAAAAATCGTGTAATAAAGATGCAATTCTGAAAATTTTTATGCACATATTTCGAAGAATAAAAGTTAGAGTCTTTAAATTAAAGAACTATATCGTAAGAATTACGATGGCGAATGTATATATTACGTGAGCGATACTATGCGGTGTGTTTTTTCTCTAATGTGGCGGTAGAATAGGGACACGCAATAAGCATTGCTTGTCTTATGCATATGCGATGTTTGTCATCCATCATTAATTTACAGTTTAAAAATATAATGGCTCGCTTTTTCGTATTTATAATTTTTTGCAGAATATCTGCAAGAATAAAAGTTATGACTACGTGTACGGATGCATAGAGAAGACAAGAATGATTTAGACTCGGTGAAAGATGGACAAGTTTGAATTTGTGGAAAAGAAAAATTGAAAAAATGGAACCTTGAAAAATTCACCCCATACTTTGAAAGCAAGTGCAGCATTTATTATTTCTTCTATGATTTTTAGTGCTTTACTAACTATGCTGTTATGGCATAGAGAAAAAGATGCAATTTCCTGACCACCCTGTTTACTTCAGGTGAAAAATAACTTATTCTCCCATATACTCATAAATGAGTACATATCATTTACAATTATGCTTAAAATTGATTTCCCCATATACTCATAAATTAGTACATATTATTTACAAGTATACATAAAATTGATTCCCCATATACTCATAAATGAGTACATAGTATTTAGAATTATGCTTAAAATTGATTCTCCTATATACTCATAAATGAGTGCATAGTATTTACAATTATGATTAAAATTGATTCCCCCATATACTCATAAACGAGTACATAGTATTTACAATGTGAAACATGGTTACTAGGAGCTATTATAAGCATGCAAAGTGCTCGTAAATGAGTACATTCTGCTTTTTCCTTTAATATCCATTTTTAACAGTGTACGCATAATAGGCGTACACGTTTTTTCGTTTATACCTAATTATACACTGAACAAGCGTAAATTTTCCCCGTATTACTAATGATACGCAAAAAAGCGTACAATGTTTACCATAACTTTGAACTATGGGAAACTGAATGAAATAGTAGCATTCGATAACAAATCAAAGCACGTGTTTTAACTATGGCCTATGATGGATGAAGCGGAGGAACTTAGTTTATTTAAGTTAGTATACATGCAAAAATGATATACATTAGTATTGTAGTGTTCAAGAATTTAGTACATTTATTAGTTCGTGTTTTATTAATTACATCAATTTTGTTTAGAATTTTTCTTTAAATATTAAATACCATGATAAAATATCGCGACATTAAATAGACCTTTTGCTTTTATTTTAAAGTCCCTTTAACACTTTTATTACGAATATTTTAATTAAATATCAAAACAAGGACGTATTCATAAAGGGCCCGAAATGAAATTTCTCGATACGACCTTGACATTAGAAACATTGAACCTTCTATAAATTGACTTTGTAATAGGAATTGCTTTAACTTTGTAAAGGAAATCATAAGGTTTCTTTCATTACATTGTTTCAATAAAACTCCTATATATAGAATTTTCTATTCAAAGAATGTTTCAAAGATCTTTTGTTCCAATTGAAAAACATTTCGTGCAATCTAAAAGAGATGAAGGAAATAAATGCAGTTCCTTTTGTTTAGGGTAAATTTATCAATACGATGTTCACGCTTAGGAAATATATATCTACATTTAAAGACCCTGATATTTAGTATATTTACTCTATTGACTATCGGCATCGATTATCATTGGTAATATTTTCAATAAAGGTTCTTTAAATTGATATTTAAAATTTTCCAAGTTACTCATTGAAATGAAAAAATGATTTACATTTTGTGAAAACATTATATGCCATACCTCATTCTATACAATTTCTGGCGAATACAACTTAGTTTAATATATTACATTTATTAATTATAATTATTAAGTAAGTGACCACTAATCGTGAATGAATGTACATTCCCTAAGTGATAACCTACATTAATTAATTTGGTATGCTGCCCGGTGTTTCTTCAGAAAGGCAAAATTAATTAATATTACAAATTTAATTTCACTTATCCAATAAAATGCCATCAAATTGCTCAAACAAAACTTTATTAATTATTATAATTAATATTAAATTTTAGCATATCTTAACTTCAATTCAATAATTATCTTAATTTAATATCTTGTACAAAATTATAATTCCTTTGACTTAACAGAACCTGTAGTGATACAGTTTGTACTCTCTCACCGACTTATGATTGGGTAACAAATTTTCCTCATATTAGAATATGGAAAGTTTACCTGTTTGATCGTTGGAGTACAGACGGTCAGTCGATGTGGTGGTCGAGCGATCGGGGCCATGTGTTTCCGTCTGGTCGCTCGATTGCCGGGTTGTGGGTTTGAATCCCGCCAGCGGGCGTGGATGTTGTGCAATCGAGGCAAAGTCAGACTTCTGCCCTTGGGGAGCCTCAATAAAAGTGAAGCTGCATATTCTCCCCTTCGCCATGGGGCCAGTGGTCTAGTCCTAGTGGATGTGGTGCAAGGCGCCCCTTCACCACAGGGGATAAGTAACAACAACAACAACACAGACGGTCATCTTTGGGCATCCGTCACTAAACGCACCTTTTACGCACTTATGCAATCACATAGATATTTTCGCGCATCATTAACCACGGTTTTTAACGAGACTGTTGCCACATTTTACGTGCTTATATCACAGGAACTATGTTGAGTGTGTTAGAGCACATTATTACGTGCTTATACCACAGCAAATCTATAGAGATTTAGAACAAATTTTATGTGCTTATATCACAAAAACTATGTTGATTGTGTTAGAGTACATTGTCACGTGCTTATACCACAGCAAATCAATTGAGAGTTGTGGCATATTTAACGCGCTTGCTCCACAATAAATTTATCGATATTCTTTATCGACAGTTTTACGTACTTAGTCACAGCAAATGTTATAAATCTGTTTGAAGTACATTTTTACATGTTTTCTCCACTATAAAATTATGTTTTTATATAAACAAGTAAGTCTAAATGTCCCATTTTATAATACCTACCAGTGCCGCAATTATCACGATATTTCAATGTATTTAAGTTATCTTAATAAACAATTATGTTTCTCCCAACTAATTTTTTCAATGCCTCTAAATGATAATTATAAATTTTTTACACAAAAAATCTCATTCATAGGTAGATGTATATGATATCTATATTTTATATATTTTAATTTTAAGTAAATTCAATATTATTCTGAGGTATATGTAGTAACATTAACAATAGAAATGTAAAAACAAAATGATTATCTAATAAGGATGAAGAAAGAATATTACAAAGATACAATTTCTGAGTTTTTCAGATTATAAATTCAAATATTCCCTATTGTATTTATTAATTCACATTTTATTATGTACATTAATTGTTCTCAGAACATTTTGTTCAATTAAATACCAGATGACATAACACATTGCAAAGGCATTGAATTTTCTAAATACCTAACTTTTTAAATTTATTCGGAAATCTCGTACATAATCGTTTTCATAATAAAATTTCAGTGACGGAAGTTTTAAACACTTGAAACATCGGAAATTTTATGAAGTATATTTAGTGGTAGGAATTATTTTAACTTTGTAAAACAAATCAAAAGTGGTCTTTGATTACATTGTTTCAATAAAGCTCCTGTATATATAGAAGATTCTATTCAGCAACGGTATGTTTCAAAGAGTTGTTTTTCGATTGAAAAACAGTTTGTGAAATCTAATAGGCATGAAGAATATAAATTTCGTTTCTTCTGTTTAAGTTTAATTCATCAATACGAAGTTTCACAGCAGAAAAAATTTAGACATTTTAGGACTTTTATATTTAGTACTAGCAGCATACCCGTTCTTCGTACGGAGTATATAATATAAAGAAATTTATAATTCGCGATCATGTGCAAATTCTGTTAAAATATTAAATTTATTGCTCATAAAGAGAAGTTTAAGAATATCTGTTCTCACTATGCAAAATTATCTTCACGGGCAGATCTGAAAAATAAAACATCCTGGCCCCTTTTGTAAGCAAATTAACAAAAAAAAAGGAATTGAATAAATATATGCAACCCCGTATTACTTATATTGTCGCAGATTAGAAAATATGCCAGTGTGTTAGTAGAAGTTTACCCGTATTGTATATGTGTCTCAATTGTATATGTGTAATAGTTGTATATTGTATATGTGTCTCAAAAATATTTGCCAAAATAAAAGAGATGGCATAAAAAATTGAAAGTATCAAAAATCCCCGTAATCTTAATACCAGAAGGTCGTAATTGATTCGAATATATGCCAATACATATCAAAATATATGCCAATATACCTGTACTACTTATATTCTCGTAGATTGGAAGATATACCCATGCATTTGCAGAAGATTACTCGTACAACGTACTATATATGAGTTTCAACAATTTTCGTCATAATAAAACAATTCCATAATAATTTGAAAATATCAGTAATCCCTGAATCAACAGTCCCCGAAAATATCAATAATAATGATGTTTAAACCTGAAGACCGTCATTGATATTATCCAGTCAAAAATTCAATGTCAATGAAATTTATTTTATATACATATTTTTACTATTCAAATCGGAAAAGATTTAATAAAAATCATATGCCGCATAACATATTGGATCCGTTGCTAAGCGACATGATATCAATTGCTTTAAATAAATTGATGGAAATCATATCATCTGAATAATGTAATCTCCATGGAAGGTTTGGCGACATTTTCGTCAATTTAGCTATAACTTAAAAAATCGCCAAATTTATCGCCAAGTGGGACTGTAGAACTGATAATCCCATTATGCGACAAATTGACGAAACATCATCACAATACTATCCCCTAACAACAAAACACAATTAATTTCATTTATTAAGCGCAATTTTATCAATTTCATGATATTTTTATGGATTTAGAAATATTTTTACCAATATGGTGATATTAAAAAAATTCCTTAAATGTGTTACTAAGTAGGATGGATGGACTGACCGACAAATGCTACAGAAACATCATTTCAGTACTTTATTCTAAAAAAACAAATTTAATTCCATTGATTTGGTTCATTTTTATCAATTTGGAGACATTTCCACTAATTTGGTAAAGTTTAAGAAATGTTACCAAGTTATTTAGAGATATTCCTCTAAATTCGTAGCTCTGAATTTGCAGATCTGAAGAATAAAATATCCTGATCCCGTTTATATATATTCTAAATAAAAACAGTAAAATTGTATTAGAAGATACATACACCCGTTCTACTCTTTTTCTGCTTCAACAATCGGCTAAATGAATTTATTGGGTAAACACAATATATGAGTTTATTAGCTAAACACAATATATGAGCTTGAAACCTCTTTGCTAAAATAAATAAAAGTGATGTGCGCAGTCCGCAATATATATAATTAAAAGAACAATCGAACCGTTCATTTACAAAATATATTTTTACATCCATTCATTTATTATACAAATAAAAAAAATAATAATTGATATTAACAACACATTTAATTTCATTCCGTGGCCGAGCAACATGATATAAGATAGAATCATCCTCATAAAATGCGAAATTAAATAGCCATTTTGATTTCTTTATACTTTACATCGTTGAGTAAAAGCTTGTGAGAGATGAGCCATGGAGGTAGATTTTTCCATTTAAATTCATGTTTCAAACTATTTATGTTCTCCTATAGTGACTAATTAATGCAAAAATCCTGCACCAAACTCGGAAATAAAGTTTTATTTCATTTTGGTGTTTAAAACAAACGATTTTCATCCATTCCGTTTGGATAAACCACGGAGTTGGAGAGTAGATCTCCTAAGAAAAAGTTCCGTTTTTCATTAATATCGCGACAACCCCTGGTCTTAGAAACTCGAAACTTGGACAAAATTTATGGGGGGCTATTTCAACGCTATCCACAAAATTTCATGAAATTCGGTTCAGCCGTTTTCTCGTGATGATGAGACAAACGAAAATTTCGTTTTTTACTAATATCTCGAGAACCACTGGTCGTAGAAACTCAAAACACGGACTAAATTTTAAGTGGGGCTATTTCTAGGCTACCCACAAAATTTCATCAAATTCGGTTCAGCCGTTCTCCCGTGATGGTGGGACAAACAGACAGACAGACAGACAGACAGACAGACAGACAGACAGACAGCTTTTCAATTTTATTTATATAGATGTTGACTGTATTGATCATCTGTACTGACTGTCGGTACATATCGAGTTTTTTTTTATGTGAGACATCTTAGAACGGGGGAATGGATTAATTAATTCAAGCAATGTGACGGGTATGAAGCGGAAGTATGTAACAGAAGACCCATCATTTTGTGAAGAATACCTAACACTAAATCATTGTTATAATTTGCTGGTTTGAGTCACTTGTCCTTGATGATATATTCGGTCACATTGCGACAAATTTGGTGATATACACAACCAGACACAGAGAATGCAACACCATGATTTCCGTATAATTACGAAAATTTCCAGACAAATGCAGTTGGCCGATGTATGTAACTGATCTGAAATGCAAGCAGGTCACGTGAATGAACGCGGAATATAAGGGATGGAAACTGCAGATGATCGAACACTTGTTACTGCATGTAGTCTACGAAAATACGTTTTCCGAACTGTTTCCTTTTCAGAAGACATATGTTGTTGAAGAGATGCCTGGCCGACAACTCCAAAGTCCGTTTCATCAATTGGACTATCGTGCAAGGGGATTGATTTTTGGCCATTTTAATTCATATCGGAATATCGCAGCTGAAACACGAGTAGATGCGTCCGGCCACAGTGCAAAGAATTATTTTGGATAAAGTGGATTGAAGAAGGGCATGTGAATCTTCCCAGTGGAAGAGGTTCATCCAGACGAACGTCAGCGCGCTTTGATTGATGCATTCGAAAGCATGCGGTTGCGGCCCCACAAAATACGACTATCTACATATTGCAGAATTTGCAGAGTACATTGAATGTGCCAATATCAGAGAGAACAATTTCTCGACGATTGTCTGAAAACGAATTGTCTGCCGAGAAAGACTTGCACTCAAACAGTCCTTTACGAAGACTGACATTGACGACAAGACAACCTTGTGAGAGACTGCAATGGTGTCGTGTCCAAGCCTCTGGGACGACTAAATGGGAGAAGGTAGTGTTCCGATATGAGTATCGATTCTGTTTGTCGAATCGCAGTCGCCCTGTGAGAGTCTGGAGGCGACGTTGAAACAGATTCAATCCTGCTGTCACTATTGAACGTCATACCGCTCGACAGGCATCATTTTTGGAGTGACATTGGCTTTGATATTTGACTACCTCTGGTTCTGGTCAGAGGCACAATGACTGTATGACGATATGTGGATGAGGTTTTGCGGTCGGTTGCACTGCCCTACCTTCAGCGGTTGCAAAATACTGTTTCCCAGCAAGATAAACGCGACCGCACATGGCAAAGAATTGACAGTCTTGCAAGGTATCCAGCTGTATCCTTGGCCTCGCTTTCTCCAGATCTCTCCCCCTACCGAGTATGTATGGGTCGTGAGTGGCCGTCGGCCGTCGTTTGATTGACCTGCCCTCGCCTTAAAGAGAGGATGACCTGTGGAAAATGGTCGAAGGCATATGGGCAACCATCCCTCTTGAAACTATCCATACGCTCATTGCATCTGTTCCTAGAGGGGTTTCTGCGTATATCGCTGCAAGATGTTGTACTACTGCCTACTGATCAACCTGTCTATGTTATTACTGTATTGCGTTATCCTTCTGGAATAAACATATCAATTATTTATATATTTCACCTCTGTCTATGTAGCCTTTATCATCGCCTTTATCATGTAGCCTTTATCATTTATTATGCAGCCTTTACTCTATTCGCTCTTTCACGGTGCTACATTTTCTGGTTCAGGTAGTGTATTTACAAAATGTCATCTTTTGGGGAGTTCTGAAAATTTTCTGGAATTTTGAGGATTATCTAAGGGCCCCATGCCCGCCCGACAGAGTGACTGCAAACGTTACAAACGTTTGACCAACAATAACTTTTTCTTGTGTATTCTGATTTGGACAAAATAAGCAGCATTCTATTAATTTATCAACATTGTATAATTTATAATTAAAATACTAGTAATAAATATTCCATACAACCAAAGAAATTCGAGACATTTCCTTAGGTAGCTAGTACCACCGCCAGAAATCAACATTTTTGTATTTGAAAAATACCAAAAAAGTAATCTTCCACAACAATCTCTAAAGAGTAATATCTGTACTCACTATCTTTTAAACTGATTCCGCAAAAGCTATGAGTTACTGATTTAAATTTATTAAATGTGGAAAACAATACTAAAACACTACTTTTCTCACAACAAAAGTGCACAACCATTATTTTTGAGGTTGGAATGATATTAGGTTCCAAAGAAATTCTTCGAACATCTCTATAATTCTGTACGAAAAATCCAGGGATGTACATTTTAAGTTTATCTATATTAAATAGACTATTTCCAATCCTATAAATATGATTGCTGCGTTCCTGGTTGGGAATTAAAAAGAGACACTCATATGGGAGGCAATTAATACTTGTTAAAAATTTGTATCATCAGGATTACTAACACTGTTAAACCTGCAATGCTTGTTATGATTGCAGGGTTATTCACGGGGAATTAAAGAGTTAATATAACAAACTCAACAGCAAAGCAAGATAGACGAATAAAGCTAATAGTAGAGCACTACCTAAATAATAGGAATATATACCAGTAACAAAATATATGCTCAAACGGGAGGCAATAAATACCAGTCAAAAATCTTCTGATGCGGTGCCCCGCATGCACCTGGATTAGTCAGACCCTGACTTTATTGTGAACAATCGATGTATTGTGAAATTACAAAATAATATACACAGAATGTATAGTTTTAGAATTTTGCCATTTATTTGTAATACAGTAAGCAATTGTTTTTAATAACATGAGATTGAAAGAGTTTGCGTTGCAGACTCAGAGAGTGCTAGGAAGGAGATGAAGCCTCAAAACTCGATTTTGTGGTTGGCGAGAGTAGCCACCTGGGGGCTGAGCTTGGAAAATGTGTTTGTGAAGCGAGTTAAGAGAGTTGGTGAGCGACGACTAATAAGGAGGCAAAATTCCAACGGGTGCATTACGTCTGTGACGAGTTTCGATTGATGTGCAGCAATGAATACAACGCGGAGCCCCAAGGTTTTTGAGAGAGTAAGTGAACATAGGACACGTACACTGCAAAAAAAAAACGGAGTTTTTACAGCAAAAATCACTGTATTTATTTGAAAATATATCTGCTAAAATTTTTACAGGAAAGTTACTGTAAAAAATTTAGCGCCATCTGTCGGTGAAATTGAGCGATCTTCGGAATCGGCACAAGATGACCGCCATTGGATTAGTCTGTGGGATATATAAACAAGGTTGGTTTTTATTTAATTTTATTAATAAAATATTTATTTGTTTATATTGAATTTTAATTTTCTTAGACATATATTAGCTAGTGTTTGAAAATTACTTTAAAGTACTTTAGCGCTGCTGCTTTTCTAAAAGCAAGTAGAAATTAGTAGGCTTAGTATAATAATTGTATTTTAGGTTTGTTAATGCCTATTTTTAAATGAATTTTAACGGAATTCAATTTCATATGTGTTGCATGGCTATTTTATGAATTATAAGGTTTTATATAAATGTGGTTATGTTTAAAATAAGCATAAAGTATAATACTTTTTATATAATCAAATTAGGTGCTATTGACCGCATACTACTGTAAAATTTAAATTGAAATGAGACAATCTCAAACTCCCCCCTTCTTTAAATACGCCCTTGCTAGTAGTTGCTAATTCACAGATATTAAATGTACACAGATATTGCTTTGCTCAACTGTACAAGGCAGTAACATATCTTGCTCTGAATGTAAACAAACAGCTTTAGCTTAGTTCTTTTCACCTTCTTGAAGTCCGTGTAGCATACAGCTTATGAAACCTGAATACAAAATAAACTCGTACATGTTTTTCAAAAAGCATCACATCCATGTGCTTTATTAAAACATTTAAATCTTATCTCGAAAAATCTTAATCAGAACTGTGCCATATTATAGCATAAACTTGTGTTCAGTGGCGAAGAGTTATAAAACAATTTGGGGAGACAGAAAACCAAAATTTTAGAACCAAAATTTGCAAATAAAATTTTATGCTATGTACTTTAGCTAGGTTGCAACTAAAATATAGTAAACATCTGTTCATTTTGGTTAAAAGTATGTATGTAAAACATTAACTCATTTGATAATACTGGGCTTATTTTAATTTTTCCCAGTGAAGATGAAGTATCACAAGAATGGTGTGCATGTTATTATATTATAAATGATGGCATTCGCATTTAAATAAAAATTTCATATTGAATACCTATTTTCGTAACAGTTTTATAAATTATTATTTTAGATATCCTTAAATGTTTATTCCATTTTTTAAAATAAATGTTCAAAAAATTGAGGGACTTCTGTGGTCTATTCACTTCAAAAATTAATTGGTCAAAAATATTGTTAATCAGTCAAATCGAGGGGCTACTTAAGTTTATTGAAAAAACTTTGTATGAATCATATAATTTGTTCGAAAAGTATCGTGTCTATATGACGACATAATTGAGAAAACGTTTGACTCTCATTCAGGAATGCTCGTAATGCGCATTTCTGAATATTCAATGAATGTTTTCAAGTTGCACATTCATCCAAATCTCAGAGTCAGATTTTTAGCTCGCACTCCTATACATATATTGTGTTATAGAAAAAGTAGAAAAAAAGGAAATCATAGGTTCTGTGGAGAATCACTACCTTGAATCCACATACACAAGCGAGAATTAGTTTTCTGTACAGAAATTGGGAAGCTTTCATTGTGTGATAAACTATTTGATCTAGTAAAATACTATTATAATTTGTGTCCAAATTTGATTAATTTATTTGATAAGATACAGTAAAACTTTGATTAACCGTCACAGTCGGGACTAGGGTTGTGACGGATAACCGAATAGACTGATAACAGAAATCTCTTAATACATATGTACAGTAATGTGATTTCACTGCGGGCTTGGGACAAAAATGAAAATAAAATCCTTTAAAAGTGAACAATACATACATATTGTATTTAATTCTACAAAACGATCAATATAAACTTCAATATAAGAGTAGTAATGTACAGAAATTTATCGTAATACCATAAATATAATATCGTAATACCATGACGGATAATCGGTAATATCGTAATACCATGACGGATAACAGACTGATGGTTAAACGAGTGACAGTTAATCGAAGTTTTACTGCACCTTAAATCGAAAGGGATATGGTATTTTAGAAGTTAATTTGGTTAATCTGTTTCCTTAAAGAAGATATAAATTTGCGATGCTTCAATTCAGCCGCTGTTTTGAAACAGGAATGAGATAGTGTTTAAAAAAATTCTAATTTCCTGAAGAGTTACCCTTTTTTTATTATATTACTAGCAGCATACCCATTCTTCATACTTAGTATACTATAAAAATACCTTAAAATTCCCCTAACAAAACACCATTAACTTCGTTGATTTGGTGTAGTTTTATCAATTTCAAAATATTTTTATGGATTTACAAACATTTCAATCAATTTGGCGACATTTTAAAAATTCGCTAAATGTGTTACTAAGGTAGGACAGTTGTGGACTAACAGACAAATGCTACCGAAACATAATTTCTGTACTCTCTTCTAACAAAATAAAATTCATTTAATTGATTTAGCATTGTTTTTATCAGTTTGGCAACGTTTAAAAAAAGTTGCTAAGTTAGTGATTATCCCACCAAATTCATAGATCTGAATTTGCAGATCTAAAGATTAAAACATCCTGATCCTGTTTGTATATACTAAATGAAAACACTAAAATTGTATTAGAAGATATACCCATTTTACTCATATTTTGTTTTAACAATCGGCTAAATGATTTTATTGACTAAACACATTATATAAGTTTGAAAACTTTTTGCCAAAATAAATAAAAGTTATGTACGCAGTTCGTAATTAATATAATTAAAAGAAAAATCAAGCAGTTCATTTATAAAATATATTTTTATATCTATTTATTATTCAAATCGAAAAAATAATAATAAAAATTAACAAACACATTTGATTCAATTGCATTACTGAGCAACATGATATAAAGAATCTTCCTCATAAAATGCTGATAATTAAATAACCATTTTGAATTGATTTCTTAATACTTTTCATTGTTGAGTAAGAGCCTGTGAAAAACAAACCACGGTGATAGGATTTCCATTTAAATTTAAACGTGACTGATAAGTGCAATAAACTCTAACCAAACTCAGATATGGAGTTTTAATTCACTTTCAGGTTTTAAATCAGTGATTTCTAACCTTTTTCGTTTGGAGGAACCAGGGAGTTAGAGAGGAGAACTCCTATGAAAGATTTTGTTTTTCATTAATATCTCGACAATCCTTGGTCTTGAAACTCGAAACATGGACTAAATTTGAAGTGGGTCTATTTCAAGGCTACCCACAAAATTTCATTAAATTTGGTTCAGCTTTTCTCCCGTGATGATGAGATAAACATACAGAGACAGACAGACAAATTTTCAATTTTATTTATAATATAGATTAAATTTGGTTCAGCCTTTCTCCCATGATGACGAGACAAACATACAGAGACAGACAGACAAATTTTCAATTTTATTTGTATAGACTAGCAGCATATCCGTTCTTCGTACGGAATATGTAATATAAAGAAACTAATTCACAATCATATGCAAATTCTGTTAAAATATTAAATTTATAGCTCCTAAAGAGAAGTTTAAGGATATCTGATCTCACTACTCAAAATTATCTTCACTGGCAGATCTGAAGAATAAAATATCTTGGCCCCTTTTAAAAGCAAATATACAAAAAATATGAAATGGAATATACAAAATAAAAGCTCTAAAATTGTGTGGGACCTGTACTAGTTATATACTCGAATATTGGAAGATATAACCTGTATTAGTAGATTACATATATAAATTGAAACTGTCAATAAACCCGTAATTGATTCCAATATATGCCAGAATGAAAGCACTAAAATTATATGGGAATATATATATATATCCCCGTACTAATATTGTCGCAGATTAGAAAAGTATATTTGCCGAGTACTAAAGCATCGTATTTCTATTGATGCCCTGCGTTTACAATTAACTTTTGAGTAAAGCACAGTGCTTTGTTTTAAGAATTTTAATTATAGTGTTTAAAACTATGACAAATATTTAAATTTTGATGCTCCTGTGAAATGGCACCCTAGATGATTGATTTACCCCTCGTCATGATCCTGAGCCTAACTTATGAAAAAAACACTTTCAAATTCAATTGTTTAATTTTTTCTTGTAACCTTAGCTGAATACTGACGTAATCATGTTCATAAACACCATAGGCTTTGAGTTATGTTTTTTTTTAAATTATATGAAGATCATAAAAAATTGAGTTATCTTGATTCTTAAACATTTAAGAAAACATTTTTTTTAGGAATTTTAATCAGCTCAATAATTAATGAAAACAAAGATTAGTAGAAAATATGCAGCAAAGACTATTTACGATAAAATGTAACAATATTAAATTAGATTTTATGATAATTTTTAAAACAGTGATACATGCAAAGTCTGCATTGCTAAGACAATGTGTTCACACAAAATTATCATTTTACGATCCTTTCAAGAAAAGATTTGTCACTATCATCTGAATAACTGAAAGGCCAATTGACAATATGAATGATTTCTTTGAATAAAAATCTTCTTTTATTTAGCTACTAATTTCATTTAACACTCCACAATATATCCCTTTATACGCTACGAAAAATACAAAATGGCTGAATACCCAAACTAAAGAAATACCCCTATCTCTCTAAAATATAAAAGTATTCAGGAGTACCAGAAACACAAGAAAGTCAATGCCATGTGCAATATGTAAAGAGCCAGCTTAGTTTGTTTATATTACTCACAATTCTGGCTTCCACATAGAACCAAAATATCATAAATACAAAACATTTGAACAAAACGAAAATCAGCGTTCTAGACTCATGATAAATTCAACTGTAGTGGATACAGCAAAGACTGTGCATTTTAAGCAAAGTTAAAATTCACAAATTACTTTGAAAACTTTAGGTAATATTCAAATTATTCCATAAAATATATAAAAAAAAATTTAACAAAATATGTACGGCAGTTTTTTTAATAAAAATTAAAATAATAATTACACCCATATAATATGAAGAGATCACTTGACCCACTTCAAAACAAAATATGCCATCCATCTTTTTTTCCCAAAGTAAAAATCGTGATTTTTAAAGTTTTTTTAAATTTATATTTAGTGATATAGTGTTACATCCATCCTAAAACTGCTTTATTTTTGTGTTTTCTCTGTGCATCTATATTCTGCGCCAATGCAATTACAAAATTTTTCAGTTTAAATGATGATCAAACTTTTATTATTTCTACAACGAAGCCTAAATTTAATAAATGTAAAATGTAAACAAGTAATTGTAAGATGAATTGTATAAGAATTGCTGAATTTTTTTTACGTGAAATTATTTAACTCTGAAGTCTGGAATAAAAGTGATGAATGAAATATTCGCTATTTACATGGAGAGCCAGACTATTTATATTTTGATGACGTCATTTGAATAAAGTTTGAATGAAGTTTTAAGCATGGAGTTAGAAAGTACTACCTCCATTGTTTTAATTTTTCAAGCAAAATAAATTATTGTAGTTCTAAATAAAATAATGTAGTAAAATAAGTTATTGTAGTTATAATAATTTAAAAAATATCATGAAAATCTAATTTTATACCACCAATACCGTGCTTAATACTTTGTGGTTAGTAACCACATATATATATGCAGGGCCGCTTTTAGGAGTGTGGTACATCCCCCCCTCCTCCCCCAAGTCCATACCCTCCTCTTCCTCCTTCTCCACCCCTTCCTCCCTAAATTAAAAATGAAACTTAACTAAATGAAGCTTAATTAGTGAATCAACAATTTATTACAGTTGGTTTAAAAAATAACATATGGAACAGATGTTTTAAATTATTTTTTTAGATTTCTTATGCTAACGTTAAACATTTTAGAATAGTAAAAAATGATTTAGTTCATCAAATAATATATACTGTGCGTATATCATAAAAGAGTCTTTCTTGTCGTTTTTACTTTCTGGTTGTTTACACTTTTCAACGCTGCTTGGTTTTAGAAAACTTATCTAATACTTCTTGAAAGTTGAGTGTAGATGTCAGGTCATTTTCGATTGCCAGAATAGCCAGAGCATTCAATTTGACATTGCCCATGGAGTTTCTTTGGTAGTTTTTGACAATCTTCAAAGTCGAAAACGTACATTCCTCTGCACAATTTGTGACGGCCATACTTAACACTATTCTGAGAATAGTGTCCTCATTTGGAAAATGCTTTGCAAATTACCATCTTTAATGACGTTTAAAAGATAAGAAAAGGACAGATGTTAATGTACACAAGCATTTCTTGTTTTTGTATTTATTACTGCATAGATTCAAAGCACATGGCATTTCTATAAGACATAAAAGATCCTTTATGTTTTTGCGCTCTAGGCATGGGCCTAGTTGGCCTAATGGGAAATACGAGCCTGTATATATGACAACTTGCATTATTTATATATAGCTATAGTAAATGTATCTCATTTGTCTTGCTCTTTCTTTATATATAGGTGATACCATCTTGAATTGTGAACACTTTAACCTCCTTGTTGATGATGTGATGTGGTGACGACTTATGGCATAAAAGTTCTTAAAGATGAATTTTTGATGTTATTTGCCATATTTTTTCTTTTGAATATAAAGTAACCGGAATACGTGTCTGCCACATTGGAAATCATTCAAAGGTAAGGTTTTTCATAAAACTTAATATATGACTATAACAATCTATATTAAGTTATAATAATGCTCTAATATGTTTCTAATGCGGCTAAATCATTCTAAGTGCCTAAATAAATAATAGAAATTTTATAATATTGTTTTGAAACTATAACTTCATTTTCATAAAAACCGGATATTTGTTTTCATGTCTCGTGGGAGATTTTTTTCTTCTAGGTATTTGATACTTCATAATATGTTAAGGGCTTAACTGCATTACATATGTAAAAATGCAAAAATAATGTATATGAATAATATATTCTCACTTCATGGTAGTGTGCATCTCTGTGTGGTTGTGTCTATTCAATATTCATTAGAAAGATTCCGACCTACTTCCTATGAATGTGAACAAAATTACTCAAATTCAAGACTTAAGATTTTATAATATTTTAATATAACAAACTAAATTATGAATCCAAATACTAGGCATGCTACAGTACAACAGATAAATTGGCAATTATGCTGACCAGCTTTCTTACAGTGCCATTATCTGGCAAATGTACGAGAAAGAGATAAGGAACAATGCCAGTATAGCTTATACTTCACATACGTATGATGTGATGCAAGAAATAATATTTAATTAGTCCGACTTACTAAAATTTATGCAAATAGTTGGATGAAAAATAAAACTACTAAATGTCACTACTGATGTTATTACATGGATATAAATTTCTATTATTTTTCAGATGTTTGTGCTTCATCAACCCTAGCTGTGGAGGCCAACGACCGTACCGTGCTGAAAACACCGGTTCTCGTTAGATCACCGAAGTCAGGCAGCATCGGGCGCGGTTAGTACTTGGGTGGGTGACCACCTGGGAACACAGCGTGTTGTTGGCTCTTTTCGGGCGCGGCAGCCCAGTGGTTAGCGCGCGATTCTCGCCGCTGCCAGAACTGCCGCCGTGTTCATGCGGAGTACGATCACGTTAAACATGTGGGTCCGTAAGTCCTTCCGAGAGGTTGGTGGTAGGGGAAGGAGGGTACGGTCCCTGTGGATGCCTCCCCCACTGGGTTCCGGTCTAAATTGGGTGGCACTTCCCGGCCGTCCAAACAGTTACCTTACACCTTTCTGGTAGGTCGGACGGTCTGGGTCTCAACAACAACAACAACCCTAGCTGTGGAACGAAATCAAATGGAAAGTCAAAGGATCTTCTTCAGCAACGAGTGTACATTCCATTTCAAATTTTGAATTGTTGTAATTTTTTTTATGTCTGTGTCATTCCAAAAATAAAGTACCCTTTGGATGTCCAACACTTTTTACTTATATTTTTCTCTCATTTATTCCAAAATAAAATTTAAAACATCAAATGTTCAACCAGACTTCTAGATGAAGAATTATAGCTTTTGAAGTGCCTCATACAGCCATTTCATCTTGAAGGGGAAAAGGATGTATAAATTTGTCAGCACAATGTGAGGTTATGTGCTTTCAGTGTACAAGTTTGATTCTGTTTCAAATTAATACTTTGTTATTTCAATTTTTTACATTAATTCTTTTTAGTATTTGTTTGATTAACTCTGTACTATCAACAAACTCTGGTGTTAAACCTTTTAGTAACTCTTGTAAAAGAATATTGCATAACTAAAAAGACTCAATTTCAACGTTGGCATTTAATACTAGCAGTAACATCATCATATGAGTATTTATTACACAGCTTATATTTGGAAATTTTGTACAGTTCATTTCTTTTTGGCATTTTTACAGCTGTTGGCAGCAGAGAGGCTAATGCTACTAAGTTGCATATCAGGATGCATAGAGAACAGGATTCGCTAAAGCTGTATGGTGTTGTGTTTACAGAGTTTAGTCATTGTTTTTGGTGGATTTTGATGCATCGCTATTAAATGAAGCATTTGCATGTATTAATATGTGAGTGACATGTAAAACAAATTTGCAGTCAACAATTTTTTTTTTAATTGTGTATCACACTTTTACCATAAATATTTAAGATTTCATCACAGAAAGCAGATTTTGCATCACCAACAGCGATGCAATACCAGTTATTTTACACCCTGATTTGCTATTTTGCTTTTAAAATTGTTGATATTGAGACATATTTTATGGCACATAATTATGTAAACGCAAATTCCTCCATAGTATTTTAATGTTTGAATAAACTTTTTTTGAGGAATATTATGTTGCTATACGTAAATAACTTTTTAATGACATAGCACATATTACTAAATTTAATTTTTTTTTTAATGGTTGGGGGGGGGGGGGCTTGTTATATTTCTTAAGCATTTCAGTAATCATTTGTAAAACATCTGCAATGTAACTTTTGATTTCCATTTCATATTGTAGGAATCCCATTCTGCCTTATAGTTTGAAACTTCCTCATTTTCTAACATTATTTTAAATATCCTAAAAAAATTTTAAAAATTTCTTAATTTCCTACCCCTAAAATTTTCAGATAATTCACTATGGTCCTTGATATTTTATAAATGTATTTTTATTATAAATATATCAAAAATTTGGCATTTAATATTTTCGCCTGTGATTATGTCAAACACTTCATTGTTCTGTATTTAATTTTCTGTTTAAAAGGAGTACAGATGCTTGAATTGTTTATACAAAGACAATTGACAATTTAGCAGTTTCCATATGTACTCCTTTTTTTTAAAATGAATCCGTAGATTTTTGCACTATTACTGGGTGATTTTCAAAATGACCGCTTGTTTGATGTCCCAATCTTTGAACCCATATTTCATGCTAATAAAATTATTTTTTTTTATACTTTTAGATCATATATTGGTACCATTAGTTTATAATTAATAAAATTTACTCATTAAAGTGTTTATGTTTTAAAAATATTAGCTATTTTCTATTCCTTTTAGTTTTCAAGTAATAAATTTGCATGTCCCAACTCAAAACACTACACTTAAGAAAGTATATTTTTATGCTTTCAAACTAGATTAGCTTCTGTATACGAATTAAAAAAATATGGTTTTACATTTTGATTAACAAAATTGCAAGTGATTCCTTTAAACTATAATTATTAATATTCTAAAATTTAATATGTGACCCCTGTACATCTCATTGTTAACAGTGTTACCTCAGGAGTGTTGCTACTATTATTTTAAATAGGTTTTGATTTCTGCAGTTGGTAACAAAGCTAATGGAAGCCATATTGTTCCTTCTTATCTAGCATAAAAAAATATTACAAAAAATTAATAACAGAGTATAATTTTATTTATAATCTAAATCACAGTTATATATGATGCAAAGCTAAAAAAGGCAATTCATTTGAAAATCACCCTACTGCACAAAATTGTGTATTAGTTTAAAAAGTTGTTTGGATTTGAAATTTGAACTTATTAAATTTTAAGTTATAAACATCTCAATAGATGGGAATAGGGCACCAGCATATCTATCAGATGTGTAGTGTATCAACTATTATATCAGAAAAATGTATGAGACTATAATAACGCGGAACTTCTATAACGGGGAGTTTTGATAAGCTGAAAAATTTTGCTCCCTAAGTAAAATGTATAATTCCAAATAGCTTCGATAACTTTAGGCCTATATGTACAAGCAAAAAAAATATATTTTCGAGGGGGGGGGGAATGGCATTTCTTACAAATATGATTAAAGTGTCGAATGCATTTCAATGGATCACTTTTCAACATTGACCAGTCGTGGTGTATTATTTTCAAAACTAGGCTTGCACAATTTATACACATACACATAGGGGAGAGCAAAAAGGGGAACTTGCACCCCCAAACCCCAGGATGTCAAAGGTCACAAAGACAGGGATCAAGCTTGTTGGTGTATATTTTATTCTGGAGTTTGCTCTTCCCTGGAAAAAGTTTTATGGTATCCATATACATGATAAAATAGATCTATTGTTCTCTCTGATAATAACACAAATTCGATAAAGGTGTATACAACTTCCTTTTAGGATCACATATGTAGCTGAAGACAAAGTAGTTAGAATTGTCAAAACTACATATCTAAAATATTAAATATGAATTATCTTTAAAGCAAGAAAAATTTAACAATTCCTTATTGAATTTTCAATTATTTTATTAGAAGTTAGTTTTAATTATGTCTAATAAGTAATTCATTAACACTGCATACAATTGAAAGTATATTTATTTAAAGTGAAAAATTACAAATTAAATTTAATTTTTTTCCAATATATCTACTCTATGTATTTTACAGAGGACAACAAATGCAGTATGGAAATATATTGATTAAAAAAAAAAGAAATTCATTAAAATATAACATATTGTATGTAAAATGTTTTAAACTTACATTAGGTTTAAAATAATTAGGCAAAATTTGTGATAAATAGTCATATTCTAAAATATTTTTGTAATGTTCGCGATTTAAAAATTTGTTAATACTGTAAAATATTTGCAGCACTGGTAACATTTGCAGTAAAAAATTCCATTAAAATAATGCAAAAAAAAACTTTGTTAACATGCTATCAGCTATTTAAAAATATCCTGTCAAAATTAGACATTTTTTTAACATTTAAAGTATAAAATGTAGCAAAATGTGTATTAGAATTTTACAAAAATACTGTTAATTTATTATGTAAAACACTATAAAAATACAATAAAATGTGGGGGTAGAAAAGTATTGTAAAATATACAATATAAAGCAATGTAAAAAATACAATAAAAAGTGCAGTAGAATTTTACAGGCGTACTGTAGAAAATACAGTATAAAGCACTGTAAAAATGTACCATTTTTTGTAAAATTTACAGCATAAAACACTGTAAAAAGTACAGCAAAAAGTGCAGTAGAATTTTACAGAAGTATCGTAAAATATACAGTTTAAAGCGTTGTAAAAAATACAGTAAAAACTGCTGTAAAATGTTCAATATTTTGAAAAATTTACGATATAAAACGCTGTAAAAAATACAGCAAAAAGTGCAGTAAAATTTTACAGAAGTACTGTAAAATTTACAGTTTAAATCACTGTAAAAAATACAGTAAAAACTGCTGTATAAATTACAATTTTTTGTAAAATTTACGGTAATAAGCACTGTAAAAATTACAGCAAAAAGTGTAGTGGAATTTTACAGTAGTACTGTAAAATTTACAGCAAAAAGTCCTGGCGCCCAAATTGCCAGGACTTTTTGCTGTAAAATTAACAGTGCTTTTTTTTACAGTGTAGGCGGTCGTATGCGCTGACCGGAATGAAAGAGCTCAAAGCTGATAAATGTCAGATAATAGGGGATAGTTCCAATCGGGCATATTACGTCTTTGCACAAGATGTACGAAATTGTTCGTGAAGCCCGTTCAACGAGATGGAGGCGCAGCCTCCCTACTCGCAAACCGAGTTACCGGGGTTGGCGAACATAGCGAATAGGGGGTGGAACCCCCTAGTTTTGTAACACTATGTTATTTATAGATGTCATTTTTATAACTCTTGAATGCTACCCAATAAAGTGTAAAACTGTTACCTTAAACCTTTCTGGTAGGTCGGACGGTCTGGGTCTCAACATTCCAAAAAAGTGTTATAATTTAAATTACAAGATAGTGTAGTTGATCAATGATATATTTTTCAAATGAAGTAGACTATTGCTGTAAAGATAAAATTAGAGGCATATTCGCTGTAAATAACGAAGTGTACGTATATTGATCACTATACGGCAATTCAATAAATGAAGGATAAAGTTTGAATCAATAACAACTAGTTATTCTTAACACCAAAATTTTGTTTTGTACACTAGTACAGTATTATATTTTCACAGCAGTATTAGTGGTTACAAACAGTGAGTGTCATGTTAAACAGTGCATAAAATTATATATTTTTTAAATGCATAATTAGAACACATTTGAACAAAATCAAACTGTACAATTCCATGGTACATGCACATATATATTTTCCTTATGTCATTAAAAATCGGAAATATATTCCTTAAATGGAGCATGTAGGAAATTAAAGGCGTATATTTTCCCTTGTATATTACTTCTGGAAAACGCAGAGGGTGCGTGACGGCGCATCGTATTTCATTCAACGAAATTCGTCAAACATTATTTTTCCTTTCTTTCGTCTTAAACCCGAGAATAAAAACTTAAGCCATAAAGCACTTGAAAGAGATTTTTCTGGAGTACCTGTAATTTACATATGACTAGATATTTCGAAATGTTAAGGAATCTACAGAAAATCTATGTTAAATTTTTCGAAAATAATATATTTTACATGTTTTGTTTAGTTTGTTTTTACCATGCAAAATGCTAAATTGGTAGTTTCATAAATTTTTAACATTTTCAGATTTTCTACCTTGCGGGGTTGTTGTTGTTGAAACCCAGACCGTCCGACCTACCAGAAAGGTATAAGGTAACTGATAATAAGGTGTAAGGTAACTGGTAAATGATAAAGGTAACTGGTAAAGGTGTAAGGTAACTGGCAAAGGTGTAAGGTAACAGGTAAATGGTAAAGGTAACAGGTAAAGGTGTAAGGTAACTGGTAAATGATGACTACCTTGCGGGGTGTGATTATAAAGTAACAAGATTTACATTTATGGTTTTTCATTTCCAAATTTATACTTTAAGCATTGTTCCCTTGAATGCAGTATAGTTGTTTTCATGATTTTTTTTTAAGTTTTCAATGCGAATTTGTGGTCTTTGTATATACCATGGAGGTAAAAGTAATTTGTTGAAACTCCATACTTAGAAAAGGTCAATAATTTTTGACAAAATCATTGAGATGTCGATGAGATAAGATAATAGTCCTTGCATTATATGTATTTCAAAGGTGAATGGCCTTAAATATTTATTTAAACTGTCAATTTTGTAGAAATAAATTAGGAGCAAAATGTAAATTTGAACTAAAACAATAAGGAATATTCATACGTATACAAAATCATTTGGCTATTCAATGGTTACCTTCATATATTCTGAAATCGGTACTACCAGTATGAAAAAATACTGATTAATTATGCTCATTGTGGTGCTAGAATAGGAAAAAAATGAAAAGCATATTTTTAATTAATATATTATTTATGGTCGTACATTGTATAGTCGTAAACATTGCATTGTGCCGTATTAATAGCAATCATTTTAATATTTAATGCGAGTTCCTGGAATGAAATATATTGTCTTAATACTATGCAATTAACTTTACCCATTTTAACTTTTAAATACATATTTATTAAGCACCTTATAATCATAATTAGATTACAACAATTATATTTATTTATTTAGGAGGAGACTGGACATGTCAGACCAGGCGTACAAAAATTCCTAAATTGACTATGACCTTTTATAATCTGATTTGCACATACCTTCTTGTTGTCTTTAGACGTTTGACCTGCTTTGGATTGCTAATCGAAAGTGTTTCACCACTAAGTAATCGTTTGTTTCACCACTAAGTAAATACTTGTAGCATATATGACAATTTTTTCATCAAAGTGAATTTGATAATAAAATTTTCAAAAATTGTATAATGTTCATCAATATGTTAACATTTTATTTTGATTTAGGTTGCGTGACGCAGGGTTGCAACAAAACTATTACTTCCAGAAACAAAAAATATTGCTGAATGTCATGTAAAAGTATTCAAAAAGTTATAGATCAAATTAAAAAACATTTGCATACTTAAGGATGAAATAAATTAAATTTATTATTAAAAATTAAAATTGTAATTAAATTTTTAATTTAATTTTTAACAACTTAAATTACGCAAATGGTTTTGGTTTTGATATATGACTTCTTGAACGGATACTTGTGCATCATAATCAGCAAAGCTTTTGCTTCTGGAAGGAATAGTTTTATGGCAATGATGCGCGCAAACAACCTATATCAAAATAATGTTTTAATAAATTCATGAACATTATGCAATTTTTAGAAATGTTATTATCAGTTTCACCATATTGAAAAAATTATCATATATTCTACAGGTATCACTTATTAGCCAGAATTATTTTTGGCATTATCGATATATAGGAGATAAAATACAAAATAAAATGTGAAATACGGGAATTCGATTTCTTTATGGCACATTTAAGAGTCCCGAGCCAACTTAAATTAATGCTGTTTTACTTTCTTTTTATACATATTGTATAAGGAAGGTATAGTGACGGGTTCCAAAATTCGAATTCGAGTTTTCGACGGGAGAGCACGTTTCAAGCATCTCTGATCACGAATCAAACATTTTTGGAGTGATGTCTGTGTGTGTATGTGTGTGTGTGTGTATGTGTGTGTGTGAAAGTACGTGTGTGTGTGTGTGTGTGTGTGTCAGTGAGTCTGTGGAGACGATAACTGACGAACGAATGGACCGATTCGAATCAAATTTGGTACAAAAATCACAATCCGTAAACACTGGAAGCCTGTTGTTTTTATACGCAATCGAATGTTCAGAACCCCCCTAAATTTTCGAATGAAATTTTGAAAAAATCGTTAAAAAATCAAAACCACTAATAAAGTTACGCAAATAGACATTTCTTATGTAATTTTTTATTAGAAAACGATAGACATAAATTTTAGAACGCTAACATGAACCGTTCTCGAGATATTGTACATTTTTTAAAAAAATTATCAAAAAGTCATTATAAAATAAAATAAAAATATTTCCTATTGAGAAACATGTTCACTTTTCATATGTAATACCATGCGATAAATTGAGTGACATCATTCTCGTGGATCTAGCTCGTTCCATTCATGAAAAAAGATACTTTGAATAATACTTTTGTATTTGAACGCCAATAGTCATTTATCTGCTGTAAGAATAACTTATTTTTTAGTGCATAACGCTTGGCGAGATTTTGGCGACGAATTTGGCGGAATGTTGCCAACTTGGCGACATTTTTGAAATGTTGCCAAATTAACGAAAATCTCGCCAAATGGATAAAAATCAATGAAAATGACGACTAATTGTCGAAAATTCAATATCTTGGAAAGAATATTAGTATCTACTATAAGAAAAATCTATTTTTTTACTGTAAAAGTATAAAATTCATTACATTATATAAGGAAAGTCATGTGTTGCCCACATCAGATTTTTTTACTTGCGTTCAGATATGCTATATAGATATGTGGAAAGCATGTTTGAATTTTCTGTCTAATTTAACATTAATATTACTTTTTATATATGTTTTGAAGCAATGTTGCCTGTATAATCGAATTTAAGTACAAGTGGGTGTCTCAATTCGACTTTCTCGTACCAGAACTCATTTTCATTTTACAAGTCACAACCAAAAGACGCCACAAACAAAAAAAAATATGATGTGGGCAGCACATGACTTTCCTTATATAATGCAAGGAATATACTACATTTACAGTAAAAAAATAGATTATTTTTATAGTAGATATTTACTTTCCAAGATATTGAATTCTCGTCAATGTGTCGTCATTTTCATTGATTTAGCTTCATTTTTTTCCATTTGGCGAGTTTTTCTTTAATTTAACAACAATTAAAACAGTCGCCAAGTTGGCGACATTCCACCAAATTCGTCGGCAAATTCTCGCAAAGCGTTATGGACGGAGAAATAAGTTATTCTTACAGAAGATAATTGGCTATTGGCGTTCAAATACAAAAGTATTACTCAAAATACCGTATTTCATGAATGGAACGAGCTAGTTCCACAAGAATGATGTCACCCAATTTATTGTGTGGTATAACATATGAAAAGTGAACATGTTTCTCAATAGGAAATATATATTTTTTTATTTTATTTTATTTTTTAATATTTTTTTGCAAAATGTGCAATATCTCAAGAACGGTTCATGTTAGCATTCTAAAATTTATGTCAATCGTAAATTACATAAGAAATGTCTATTTGCGAAAATTTATTAGAGGTTTTGATTTTTTGACGATTTTTTCAAAATTTCACTTGAAAATTTAGGGGGGTTGAACATTCGATTGCGTATAAAAACAATAGGCATCCAGTGTTTACGGATTGTGATTTTTGTACACCAAATCTCGTTCGGATCGGTCCATTTGTTCGTCAGTGATCATCTACACACACACACACACACACACACACACACACTTTCACACACACACACACACACTTTCACACATACACACACACACACAAACACACACACACACAAACACACACACATCACCTCAAAATTTTTCGATTCGTAATTAGGGATTCTTGAAACGAGCTCTCCGGTCGAAAACTCGAATTCGAATTTTCGACCCCGTCACAATACCTTCCTCATGCATTATGTATATAAGAAAAGTAAACATATTGTATCGCGGCTATATTTCACAACAATGATTGAATTGATTAATGATTACCACTTGATCCATGAGCCATAAATAAACCATTTTATACAAATTTCAACAGTTGCATAAATATTAATGGCTTCCACGAAACTTTATATCCGGCTTTGTTACTGAAAAATCTAAATAGATATAATTTATTTGATATTTGAACAAAAACTTCAAAATATATTTAAAATTGCATATTTCCTTAACATGTCAGAATTTTAAGACAAAAAAATTTGACATAATTATGCATAAGAGGGTTATTTATGTCTTAATGATAACGAATATTATTAGTTTCAATCATTGTTGTGAAAAATAGCTTCGAAACAATCTTTGTGTGCGTGACGTCATTAACTTCCCTTGGGGGACACGTTACGCACTCTCATGGGGACACATTGACGAACTTGGTATTAATCGAAATACTTGTTTAAGCCTTTTAAAATGAAGGGTGACATGCTATAATTTTGGCCAATGATACAGATTTTTCGAATTTTTCTTACAAAATTAAAAAAAAATAATCAATTTACTTAAAAATGCATTATGGTATGAGAAGGTCAACTTGAGCCATTTCATATTAATTATGCTTAAATGTGAGATGCTTTTTTTTATATTCAAAACTTTTATTAAGTGTGTAGGCATTATCACTATCCGTTTGCCCTCAAGTAGCGTGAGAAGACATGGTTAATTATACAATGCAGATATGGAGAGTAATATTAATGATCTCAAAAAACCTCCATGTCAAATAAAACTGTTTTAAACAACATTTAAACTTTTTTTACATATGTAATTAGAGCATAGCTAAGCTCAAGTAAAATATGCAATTCAATGGTATATGCACATATATATTTTTCTTAATGCATTAAAAATCAGACATATTATTAAATAGAACAAGTAGGAAATTAATGACGTATATTTTCCCTTGTGTTTTACTTCAGGAATTCCAGTGGTCGCGTGACAATACGTCGTATTTTATTCAACAAAATTCGTCAAACATTACTTTTCCTCTCTTTGGTTTAAGAAGCGATAGTAAAAACTTAAGCCATAAAACATTTGAAAGATGTTTTCTACAAAAACGGGTAATTTACATATAAGCAGATATCTTTTAAATGTAAGGGATTGGAGTAAAATGGATGTTAACTTTCTCAAAAATAACATATTTTAGAAAAAAATTTTAAACATGATGTATGCCAAATTGACAGTTTTATAACTTTTATTACTTTTCTTGATGTAATATGTGATAATGAAATAACAAAATTCACATTTATGAGTTTTTATTCACAGACCTAAATATTAACTATTGTCCCTTTCAATATATTCACGTTATTTTCTTTAATTTGTTTTCTATGTTTCAAAATGATAACCTCTAACTTTTTTTTCCATTTTAACTTCGGTTTACAAGGGAGAGCGACACATCTAAATAACATCCAATTTCTAAATATCTGCAAAATTAACTCTAAAACAAGGCTCTTATATTATAAGACACCGGACTTCATCTTCTCTTAGCTGGCGCTCGCCAACTCTCAAAACTGTTTGCTGTGTCTCATTACCCTTTACGTTACGGCTCCAAGAATCCACTTTTTCAACTCCAGATCTGCAAAATAGTTGAAAATTCCACCCCTCTAAATAAACACCTTCAATGACCTTGTCTTTTGTTCGTAACTGGTTCCCCTTTCAAGCAGGAGAAACTTGAAGGGAGGGTTGGAGGCATTCTTCAAGGAATTCAACTGGGTACAATAGGAGTTCGCCTCCTTTCCCAGAAAAATGGGGGTAAAAAGGATTGGTACAACAGTTGAATCAGCGCTGTTCTAGAAGAAGAGATTTTCAGTGGTACACCTGTTGTACCGCAGTAGTTAATAGGTTAAACATCGGAGCGCGGTTTGTGAGCTCTTTCAACCTGCCTGCCTATTACCTTACACCTTTCTGGTAGGTCGGACGGTCTGGGTCTCAACAACAACAACCTGCCTGCGTAGTGGACAAAGCATATGCCAACCTCCTCTCCAAGCCAAACCGTCTACCAGCAAATGTAAAGCGTTTTCGATTTTCTCAGCACAATGAGATCGAATTTTTTTGTGTGGTAATGTAAGGAATCCAATTCGAGCTGTATTAGCAATCAAGTAAATATTTTTTTCTAGATTTAACTAACTGTACAATACACGCGGTTTAAAATGTTAACAAAGGAAATGATTTCAATTCAACAGACAGTTAGCATGCCAAAATTTTACTCCCATACGTAATATCAATAAAGATCTGTTTTCACGAAAATTTTCGATTTCGAGATTTTGATGCCCATACATGTTTTAAGATCTCCTGAACACGTTTTCACTATTTTTGGAATAATGTCGATCTGTCTGTCTGCCTGATGTTTGTGGTCAATTGTTTGTGTACAGGATAACAGTCAAAATTATTAATGGATTTTCACGAAACTTCATATCCGGCTTTGATATTAAAATATTTAAAACTAGATAGAATATTTTTTAAATCTATCGAAGACTTTGAAATGTATTCGAAGCTATATATATATATATATATATATATATATTTATATATATATATATATATATATATATATATATATATATATATATATATATATATATATATATATATATATATATATATATATATATATATATATATATATATATATATATATATATATATACGGGGTGGCGAAAATAAAACTGACCCGGAAAAGGTTTTTAATTCTGACACTAAATTTACCCTTGTTAATGAGCAAGAGAACTCCCCTTTACAGAAGAGAATTGAAGCTCCCACTCATGCACAACAAAAAATTTGTACGGATTAAGATTGCAGGTACTTTTTGATAACGTTCTGATACAACTATCTCTTAATTTCCACTTGCATAGATAACCGGCATTGAGATTTTGTCGGACTTTTAAGCAGCCGATCATTCACTTGAGCAATGCTTTCTGGTGTTCGAACTCTTTTGGGATAGTTACGGTTTAATTCAAAACAGAGCCAGTTTCGCGCCACTTTGTCACTAAGCTTTGCATTGCAGATTTTGCTGGAGGTTTTGCCAACACCTTTCCATTCTTAACCTCTTGTGCAAACAGTTCAGCACACGTTTTCTATGAATTGTGCTTCGCATAATGAACACGCTCTGTTTTATCGTTAGCAGCACTTTCAGTACAGTAGACTTCAACTGATCATTAAATTTATCTGTAGCTTCTCCTCTCACTCAAACGACGGGTTGCAGTCACGAATCTGCACATGCTCCTCTCACTCCCAATTGTTTTTCCCTATTTCTAATGACCTGCTTGCTGTTTAGATTACATTTTCACAAAATTCCGAAAATACTTTTCGGGCCAGTTTTATTTTGGCCACCATGTATATTAACATGCCAGCATAGGAAAAATTTTGCCTAATCATGCATAGAAGGGCTTATTTATAGCTCGATGATCGAGAGAATTAATAGCGTCAATCACTGTTGTGAAAGCTAGACGGGATAAAAAAAAAGCTGATGTGGGCAGCACATGACTTTCCCTGCAGATTATATACGTTCTCTTTATTTTAATTAAATTTAATTCACATTTGATTCAATTTTTTTCTCATTTGAAAACTGGACTTATTTTCAAAGGTGGCGTAGAGAAATTACGAAAAAACTAAAATGTCTCGAGAACGACTTGGTCTAGTGTAATGGGGTTGGTCTTATTCTTTTTTTCTTTAAAAATTACGTATTAAACAAGCATTTAATGGATATATTTGAGCATACGTAGTTTTTTATTTTAGATTTTGGAGACTTTTGCGGACCATTTTGAAAAAAAGGCAGGTTATTTTTCCGAATCGTACCAAAATCTAATCAGCACCAGGGTGTCCCACACGTGACTTATCTACCGAATTTTGTGAAATTCGATCAATTAGATTTTCGCTAGAGTGGATAAAACTTTTGAGTGCCATTTCGCAAAAAAGGCAGGTTCTTTTATCCTGAATCGTACCCCAAACTAATCAGCACTAGATTCGCCCACAAGTGATTTACCTATCAACTTTTATGAAATTCGGTCTATTAGTTTTTTACTTAGAGTGGATACAAAATCTGCACAGACACACAGACGTCACGTTAAAATAGTTTTTTCGTAAAATATTTTAAAGCAGTCAAATATGAAGGGTAACAAGTTATATTTTTAATCATTCGGGCACACAATGCCGATGTTTAAAAAAATTCTAGTAAAATTTGAAAAGAAAGCTACTAAAATTGGATTCTAGTATCAGAACGTTGAGTCCCGCCAACCTCAAGTTAATTATTAATAGTCAGCATGAAAAAATAAATTTTCATTATTACTTTATTTAATTATTTGTTTAAAAGAATCAACAACAAGACGTATAATTAATTGTTAACTACAATAATTATTACATTTTAATCGTAATAGTTCATGATAACCATAGGAACGGTCTGTTTGTAGGAATCAACCATACGTCATAACATTGTCCTCGGCCATCTTTGTAAAGTTTCTGATGGAAGCCAATCACATAGAAGTTAGAAATCGGCTCGATCCATTAAAATTTTGCCTGTGCGGGCAATGGAAAATTTTATTAATTAATATTTAATTAACTAAGGTCTAAATCTAAATGCTGAGCCCGACTTTCTTATTTGCGTGTATATATTAGTCTATATGTAAAATTCCAGGAATGTGCGTTTTGGCGTTTGATCGCAATGCAGTGCCATAAAATCGTAGGATTTATTTTTAATGTAGATAGAAACAGTGCGTAAAATAAGTTTTCTTTAGTGGCGAATATATAGAATTCAGATGTGATATTTTTTCAGATAAAATAGGCTCACATTTAACGATTTTTTTTAATTTCCCTGAAATACATAGTAATGTATAGAGGAAGTATTGGAATCGTGCCGAAAATCGCAACTCGAATTTTCGACGGGTCTACAGTTTTGGGACTTCTAGAACACGAAAAACTATTTTTAGCTTGATGTATATGTGTGTGTGTCTGTGTATTTATTTGTATGTCTGTCTGTTCAGATTTTGTATCCACTCTAACTAACATCCAATAAACTGAATTTCACAAAATTTGGTAGATAAACCATTCATTGGCTAACCTTGTGCTGTTTAGATTTTGAAACAACTTGGAAAAAAAAACCTGCCTAATTTTGCAAAATGACCCGCAAAAATCGTTAAGTCTGAAAATAAAAGACTTCGTATGCTCCAATATATCAACTAAATACTTATTTGATACTTAATTTTTGACGAAAGGAATAAAACCAACCTCATGACTCGAGTATTAGCAAGCTGTTCTCAAAATATGTTAGTTTTTTCGCATTTTCGCTACGCCACTTTTCAAAATATGTCCAGTCACCAAATATAAACGATAATTGAATTAAAAGTGAAAATTCAGTGTAATTAAATATATATATATGGCTTTTTATTTTGAGAAATTAAACTCAATTTAATGAATTATTGAAGAAATAAAGATAACGTACACATAAGTCTGCAGGGAAAGTCATGTGTGCCCACATCAGATTTTTTTTTTCAAATATCTTGAAATAGCCGAATTCTCAGATTTGTAACTCTTCTGTAGAAATTCACTAAGAACTTCCATATCAAAATTAGACAAAATTAATTTTGTGAGATGTCGAACATAATAACTGGCCGTCCAAACAGTTACCTTACACCTTTCTGGTAGGTCGGACGGTCTGGGTAACAACAACAACAACAATTACTTCCAATGCGTTCAAATGTAGTTCATAAAATACGGAAATAAAGAGAGGCCATGATCACATAGAGATGATGAAACAAACAAGTTTCGATTATCAATCCAATGCAGGACAAACGTCTAAAGACAACAAGAAGGTACAGTAGGTGCCGCTTAATGTGATCGCGGATAATGTTATCATTCGTTTAATGTTATCAGAATCGCGAAGTCCCGAACACTTGTATATTAACACATGTTAAAAAAATCGGTTTTTGTAATCAGCTCCTTCGTTTATTGTTATCACTTTATCACTTCACTTTCGTCGTTCGTGTACCATTGTCGATTTTTTTTCATTCTCTCAACAAAAAATCCAAACTACATATACGTAAAAGCAAAGGGAGAATCCCCAAAACCCCAAAGAGGGTCCCTTTTGTTGGCACGTGCAGAAATTTGCCGCAAGGCCGTCCCTCAGGCGCGGCGCCCGGTGCTTGGCGCCGGCTCTGCAGGTGGTGATTTCTCTCCGCTTTTCCTCCCTTTGAGAATGGTGGGGGCTTAGGAAAAGCGTTGAGTTCTTTTCTTATCGGTAATCAAAGTGCTTGGACTGTTGTAAGCTGTAGAATTTTTCTCTCTGTCAAGCTGCATTTCAAACTTTATTGCAGACGGTCAAGCATTTTAGCAATGGAAAAAAATGCAATGATTAAACTGTTAAGGACAAAATTGACATTTTGAAACGTTTTGATAATTTACCCAAGATGAGTGAAAGAAATGCTGCTGTTGCACTAAAAATCTCTCAGCCATTACTCTGTAAAATGTTAAGGAATCGCGACGAGATTGAAAATAAAGCGTAAGTTGAACGCAAATTTGAACTGTAAGAGAATACGTACTGGGAAATATGGAGAAGTTGAATCGGCTTTGACATTGTGGTTTGCCAATGTTAGGGAAAAGGATGCACGTATAAACGGTCCTTTAATGCGGCAGAAAGCTGAAGATCTTGCTTCTAAAATGTGCAAAAAAAATTTCGTTGCAACGGACGGGTGGTTTAATCACTGGAGATAAAGGGAGAACATTGAGTTCAAACGTACCCATGGGGAAGAAAAGGATGCCGCTTTTCCAGCTACAAAGGCATGGATTTCCAAAGAATGGCCGAAAATAATCGCTGATTATTCACCCGAAAACATCTACAATGCTGACGAAACCGGATTTTATTTTCGTGTCTTGCCAGAGCATACGTACCTGTTCAAAAACGGGAGCTCTAAGGGATGCAAAGTTTCAAAAGAACGTATAACTGTGCTCTGTTGTGCGAGCATGACTGGAAAGAAGAAGAAACTCTTTGTTATCGGAAAAACCAAAAAACCGAGATGCTTTAAGGATGTTAAGAAATTGCTTGTTGATTATGCTGCCAATAAAACAGCGTGGATGACAGTTGCTCTATTCAGCGAATGGCTTTTAAAGTGGGACAAAGAATTAGATCACAATATCGCCGTACTCATCGATAACTGCAGAGCCCACGATGCAAATGTCACATTAAAGCATATCAAAATCATTCTCCTATCTGCCAACACTACATCACTTATCCAACCATGTGGCGAAGGAATAATTCGTGCAATGAAAGCGTATTACCGTGGAGAAATGCGCACTAGGGTTTTGGAAAATATGGAAGGTACGAAACAACTCAGCGCAAACGCGTTAGTAAAGAAGACGAATGTCCTTCAGGCCCTCCATCTTTCGACAATGTCGTGGCATCGAGTGTCCGAGAATACAATTAAGAACTGCTTCTCGCACGGTGGGTTCGTTAAAGCGGAAGAAGGTATGGATGTACCAGAATTCGATGAAACAGTACTCGTACCATCCGACATGACTGAAAATGACTTTACAGAATGGATGTCTATAGAAGTGAACGCCCAAGTTACTACAACAATGACTGATGAAGATGTATTCCGAGCTGTATCTTGTTCTATAGAAGAAAACGATGAAAAAGCATTGGATGAAGATGAGGACGCAGCTGAAAACCTTGTTGAGAATCCTCCAACTGCTACTGAAATGAGAGAGGCTCTCCGTGTTTTGGGACTCGAGGTGCAACACAGAGGCACTGCTGGGGACTTTCGCGAACAGTACAGGTATGAAAGTTTTACAAGTAATTTGCTGAGACAAAATACAAGGTAGACAATTTTGGAAGACTTTTTTTTAATTGACTTATTTTAACGATTTGTTTAAAATAGTGTTTGAGTGAATTGTTGTCTTTTAAATTTGTAGTAGCTGCAAAAATACAGTAAATATTAACTTTTAAAATCAAAATCTTATGTTTCTGATACTTTTTGTTTATTGTTATCAATCGGTTATTGTTATCAAATAGCATCTGTCCCAAAGCGATCACATTAAGCGGCACCTACTGTATATGCAAATCAGATTATAAAATGTCAAAGTCAGTTTAGGAATTTTTGTATGTCTGGTCTCACATGTCAAGTCTTCTCCATAAATAGGTAAGTAAAATAGTTGTAACCTAATTATTATTATAAGGTGTTTAATAAATATGTATTTTAAAGTTAAAATGGGTAAAGTTAAATGTTTAGTATTATGTTAATATATTTTATTCAAGGAACTCGCAATAAAGATTTTATGGTGGGTTATTTAAATCGGCACAATGCAGTGTTTACTGCTTTACGATTTACGACCATGTTAATTAAGGGTAATTTCAATAATGATAAATTTAAACATTATATTTTTATTATCCTGCATTACCATAACAAAAAAATCTTTAGGCAAGTGTATTTACTGCCCGAGAACTTTCAATGTTTCTTGCAAACTAAATATCATTTTTATTCAGAACTATGTTATTATTGAGAGACTAGAATAGTATCTCAGTCATATGACTTAAATCAGAATTTTCGAAATATTACTTCTCATTTGGTGTCATTTTTATTAATTGACGACATTTTTGTCACATTGGCAATATTTAAAAAAGTTACCAAATTGGCGATGCCCCGCTTAATTTCTCGCCAAGCTTTACGGACGGATGGAAGGATAAATGTGTTATTCTTATAATCAATATTTTGTTGAAAGAAGCTTAAAATATTTGATATGTTGGCAATATGAGAGTGACACTCCTAGTTTCGTGGTATCCCAATAAAAGTTTATAAAATGGTAAGAAATAAAATAACATCAAGGTGTCACTTTCAGTATCTGATGTCATACGCTACATAAAGCTCCATGGTTGCAAAATAATTCCTCTGGGTCTGGGTTAGTATCTAAATTGATATATTTATCCGTGACTGAAACACGTTTAGCAACATTTTATGCAGGATTACCCAGAGATAGATAGATAAGCAGTCAAATAAATCAAGGCGTTTATATTATTAATTACATGATATTTATATGGGTGACATAGATAATACTTATTACTTTCCTTATATACATAATGTATAAAGAAAGTCTTGTGACGGGGTCGAAAATTCGAATTCGAGTTTTCGACGGGAGAGCCCCCCTGATCACGAATAAAACATTTTTGAGCTGATGTCTGTGTGTGTGTGTGTGTGTGTGTGAAAGTATGAGTGTGTGTGTGTGTGTGTGTCAGTAAGTTTGTGGAGACGATTGATTTTAAACGTAATCGAATGTCCAGAACCCCCTTAAATTATCGAGTGAAATTTTGAAAAAATCATCAAAAAATCAAAACCTTTATTAAATTTACGCAAATAGACATTTCTTATGTAATTTTTCCTTAGAAAACGATTGACATAAACTTTAGAACGCTAGCATGAACCGTTCTCGAGATAT
Source organism: Amaurobius ferox (assembly GCA_951213105.1). Classification (NCBI taxonomy): domain Eukaryota; kingdom Metazoa; phylum Arthropoda; class Arachnida; order Araneae; family Amaurobiidae; genus Amaurobius; species Amaurobius ferox. The sequence goes on from OX578154.1 coordinate 35,464,718, forward strand.
TGTACATTTTTTAAATAAATTTATCAAAAAATTCCATAAATTAAAAGAAATATATTAACTGTTGAGAAACATGTTCAATTTTCATATGTAATATCATGCGATAAATTGGGTGACATCATTCTCGTAGATCTAGCTCGTTCCATTCATGAGAAAAGATACTTTGAGTAATACTTTTGTATTTGAACACCAATAGTCATCTATCTGCTATAAGATTAACTTATGTCTCCGTGTATAACTCTTGGTGAGATTTTGGCAACGAAATTGGCGGAATGTCGCCAACGTGGCGACTTCTTAAATGTTGCCAAATTAACGAAAATTTCGCCAAATGGATAAAAATGACGCTAAATAGTTGAAAATGACGACTAATTGGCGAAAATTTAATATCTTGAAAGAATATAAGAACCTACTATAAGAAAAACCTATTTTTTACTGTAAAAGTAGTAAATTCATTGCATTATATAAAGAAAGTCATGTGTTGCCCAGATCAGATTTTTTTTGTCTAATACTGAAAAAAAAACATATACAATGCAGGGAGAGATAATTATTGATATTAGTATACTGATATTACATATTAAACTTTGTTTTCATGAAACGTCATTTAATAATATTATATTTTAAACACAGTTTCTAAATTAAAATATGTCTACTTATAACTAGATGCATGTTAATGTCCCGATATTTCATGCATTTTAACCACCGATTTCATAAAACGTCAGTTCATAATATTAATTTTTTAAAATAACTATTAAAGATTCGCCAACTCACATCTAGGCGCAGGGTACAGAGTTATTTTTCGAAGCACACTAATTATGTGTTTGTTTTTCTCTGCGAAGTATATTACTGGATAACTGCATTGACAGATTTTGTGTTTATTGTGATTGGTCACTATTATGATCCAAGAGCTTCGCCCGATTTTTGGACTTCGCTTTCAGATAATTATTTTTTATTATGATTACTTATAGCCCCCTTAGATTGAAGGGAAAATGCAAGCTCTGTTTGTCCTGTGTATTCTGTAATCGGATTTTCCTTGAGATCCTTGAGCGATTTTGTGTTTAAAGAAACAAAAATAATACTTGAATTCATTGATTATTTATAGTCTCCTTTGATTTACTCTAATAGCAATCATTCTAAATAACTCATCCCATTCTTATATTGAGTTAATAATATGATTATTCATAGATAGGTATGATTATCCACAGTTTCTTTTGGTTTACTCAAACAGCAATCATTATAATTACCCATGCTGTGAAACCTGCGTTCACAAAACTTACTTGTAGATGAAAATATGTGGAGAAGATAGTTCATGTGTAAAATATAATTTCATATAAGTGGTTGTGGCAGTACGATTAAAATTAACCCAGATACTCGTCTTCCCTGATGTTGAGCACCAGGACTCAACAATGGCTGTCATTACTGTTAGTAAAATATGGCAAGAGATATGTAAAATAAATTCAATCATGAAGTCAAAAATCATTTAATTTGTTAAATCATATCAGGAAGCAATAACATTACAAATAGACTCATTTCACTTTGTTTCAAAATATACTCTTCAATATACTATTCGTTAATAGTGAAATTAATTCTTAATCATAATCCTGGACTGGAATAATTAAACAATCATAAAATATATTTAAAGGTTCTTGAGATTTATAATTCAATTCGTCTGGTTAATTCGAAAAGGCATAAAAGCCGACATTTTCATTCTTATATTTAAAAATATTTTCCATACCAGTCCATTAATATCCTTCTTTAAAATTATTGAAGTTCCACTTACAATAGTAAATGTTTTAGTTTCTTGGCCATAGAGTGGGATTTTATTATTTAATTTGAAATTTAGAATATTATAAAAGTTAGACCTGACAGCTATAGGTCTGTCATTGTGGATTTCTTCGTTCCATCTCCCAACAAGGCAAGGATCACCTTATCTCTCAACCACTAAAAAAAATCTTACGTCACAAACTACATATACATATCAAGCATTCGCTTTTACTGGCTCGTCGAAAAGAAGGAGTTAAACAAGAAAAAGTAATATATCTACTTCCAGCGGACTCTCCAAAGCGGAAGTCCCAGTCGCTCAATATTCAAGTACACGAAAGTGCGGTTTCTTCGCAGACGAAATTTAACACAGGTTATTTTACATTTACATTCACTACCTAAAACACATTTAAAACAGGAAAAATAAGAACTCACAAAATACCGATAATACAATATCACTGTTAGATTGGAGTGAAAAGACAACATCTGTTTGTCCAGTGCACTTCGTAATTTGACTTTTCTTGAGATCCTTGAAGGATTTTGTGTTTAGAGAAACAAAAATAATTTTTGAATTCATTGATTATTTATAGTCTCCTTTGGTTTACTCAAACAACAATCATTATAATAACCCATCCCCCCCTTAGATTGGGGTATAAAGGAACGTCTGTTTGTCATGTGTACTCCTTAATTGGACCTTTCTTGAGATCCTTCAGAGATTTTGGGGTTAGAGAAACAACAATAATTTTTTAATTCGTTGATTCTGTACAATCTCCTTTGGTTTACTCAAACAGCAATCGTTATAACCCATTCCACCCTTAGATTGGAGAGGAAAGAAAACCTCTGTATGACCTGTGTACTCCGTAATTGGACCTTCCTTAAGATCCTTGAAATATTTTGTCTTTAGAGAAACAACAATGATTTTTGAATTTATTGATTATTCGTAGTCTCCTTTAGTTTACTCAAAGAACAATCATTATACTAATTGCTATATACTCACCCTATTCGTGCAACGAGGTGACGACTTTATAGAACTCCTACAAGAGGTGAATTTATTCTCTTTTATATGCATCCATTTAATGTAATACTGTTATATGCTCGGGGTAAATTGAATACATTGTAAAAATGATGGCCGGCAATTTTCACAGTTTTGTCTTCGTGCGCGCATTAATAACATGTTTTCCATAGTTAAGCCGCCCAGGCGGTGAAGTGGATAGCGTCTCCGACTGCTGTCTAGTGGGCTTGGGTTCGAATCACGAGTAAGGCATGGGTGTTTTCTTGAGGATGAGGAGAGTCTTCCGCCCTCTGGGTCCTCGCTAAATGAGAAGTTGAACCCCCCTTGACCTTCATCAGTGATGCTTATTTGTTTGTGTTAATAAACTTTGTGTTCTCGTCTTGTGTCATTCTTTGTCCGTCTTCTGGCATCACTGGTCCTGTTTGCGGTTCCACCGAAACAGGAGGTTATAAGCAACAACAACAACCATAGTAATAGAATTCATTTAAAATATGAATTTAAAATAGTTTTATTAACACATATGAAAACCATGAATTTAATTTTGAATTTTCATTATAGGATTAGTTTGATTTAAATTCAAGCTACTGACAGCAAAATTTCAGTTTCAAATTATCAGTAGCTTTTACTATATGGACTGCATTACTTAGTGCATGCTGACAGTTTTTCCTATACACGATTACGGTAAAGTTAGTTTTGCAGCAAGTATAGTTTAAAATTATATTTTATTCGTTATAAATATTATTTTTACTGTAGTTGCCTAAGTATTATTTTCTGTTCATGGCTCTAAATAGAGATAATATAAGTAAGGACATTTTTGACGTGAATAACGTCTAAGGTTGATGTAATTCTGGCTGAAATCGGAGAGTTATGAAAATTGTAAACACTTTGGACGCTTGTAATTTCAAACCAAAGAGATAAAAATGTAAACTCATTTATGACAACAGGTATTTTGGGCCCTTGTCACCCTGTCAGGCCCTAACATGGGACCATGAGTATGCAAAAGCTATAATATACGCTTAGACTAAAAGCTAGTTTCGAGTCTAGACTTGTAATTCAGATATGGATTCCTAGCATAGTCGATCGATATTGGAAGGTGCAGAATCGGCAGGCACGCACTCGACTGTGTATCCGAGTAATAGTTCCCGAAGTATAAGTTCGAACCTGAAGTTAGCTTTTGGCCTAACCTTATAGTGTCATTCTTGTACACTCAAGATCTCGGGTTCTAACCTGGTCGGGACAAAAAGTCATCCGTTCCTACAATTTAATATTTTGGAATTTGTTTTTCGAAAAACCAAAGAGTTTTTGTCTGAGCGAATTTCTGCCTTACAATGTTTAGTTTTATTCAAATATCTTCTAAATTATAAAAGATATATATAAATAGTAAGGGGTAAAACTGTCAGTAGGAAATTTTGTTTCTAGATAAATAATTTGTTTTTGCAATGTTTATATATTATTGGTGGACTCTTTTTTTCAGTTTCAAGAAAATACACTTTGAATGCACCGCAAAGGTGTTTAATTGGTTTTGAATCAGATTTTTAATTTTCTTATTTTCGTCATAATTTCGGTATTTAGATATTATTAAGCATAATTAACTATTTTGAAAATGTTGTTCAAATTTTGGTATTTTAATACTTGGAATTGTTTTGAAAATGCTTAAAGAACACTTACGAACTGCAAAGAACTGTAATATTTGTGCAAAACTATTTCGGCTCCATCGGACTGGAGTCATTGCCGATGGCTGTATCAGTTATGTGTGAAATAAATTGATATAGAAAACATAAAAAGAAACATACCGTAGATTCCGTTAAATGCGTCTTCATGAACTGCTCTAATTTTGTTATCCTCCAAATCAAGTGCTGACAAATGTTTCAAAGTCACAAATGAATCCGCTTCAAGATGAACAAGATCGTTTCCAGATAAATCCAAATCGCACAGTGATACAGGAAGGTTTTCTACCAAAATTTCTGATATATTATTACTGTGTAGTCGAAGACCTTGCAAGCAGTTAAGTCTTTGGAAAGCGTAGCGAGGCACTTGCCCTAAGCGATTTGCACCTAGGTTTAGTCTTGTAAGGCTCGCTTCTGTGCCTAAAAAGGCCCGACTGTCTATTAGCCTTATCCTGTTCCCATAAAGAGACAACCACAATAAAGATTCCAAATTGCTGAAGGTATGTGCTTCAAGAACTTCAATAAAGTTATTGTCCAAACTCAATGCTGCTAAGTTCTTTAGGACTGAAAGTGCCCTTGTTGGGACACGATCTAGAGAGTTCCTTTCGAGATCTAATGATTCCAATTTGGAAATATCTCCTAAGAATGCATTTTGGTCTAAACTGGTAATATTTGACTGTACCATATATAAGTTTCTTACGTCTAAACCATCTAATAGCTGTTTAGGAAAATTATAAAGCTCTGCACGAGTTATCCTTAGGAACCAGATCTTCTGTCTGGTAAGTCCGACAACATCCAGCACCTCCCGCAGCTGTGTTGAACTAATGTCTGAGCAGCTGACGTCCAGTCCAAATCTTTGCTCCGTGCAAGAGCAAGGACTTAGGTGCTGAGCCAACGGGCAGTCGAAATGTTGATGGCCAACGCTGTAAGTGATGCACAAGGCTGCCGTCATTATGGCTGCTGCTGCTACTGTCAGTGATACCAGATTCATTCGAACTCGACTTCGAAGCATGACCCTGAAGCCGATGGATCGATGCCGGATGACAACATCGTCATCAGCAAACCTGTGAAATATAAGAAAAAGTAATCTGAAATTATTATTATAAAAGCACAATATCAGCATATGCAATTTTATACACACAAATATAAGCAATCGCATATTTTTCTATAGTTTCATATTTAAAATATCATATCATTTATTATTTCATTTCCCAGTTTCATACGTTATAATTAAAAAAATAAGATTTTGAAGAGCAGTTTTTATATTTGTTTATCCCAAACACTACCTTTATTGTAATAATTTTATAAAAAATTTTATTATTTTAAATTTTTGTAGTTGAGTATAGATTAGTAATACACATACAGAGAGATTCAAACATTCAATTTACGTAATACAAATTCACATGTTGAGCATTTGGTTACTTCATTGGTCAAAACAAAAAGGTATTCTTATTCACTCCCAAAATCCATATAAAAAGGCAATTGGCATTTGATAATTAACCCTGTAAAAATTTACTATTAGCGAATTGTTTGGAAAATATAACTGTTATAAACATATCTTCCCCGTGAAAGAAATGAGATAGATCCATAAGAGTAATTTTGGTAAATTTGTCACAGAATATTGTATAATATAACGTGATAATATTTTACATTATTTATTACTTTTGCTTTCATTTTATGAAAATTCCTTTATAAATGTATATACTATATTTGCAGAGCGGTTTAGGCTGCAGTCATACTAACAACGGATTTCAGATAACTACGTTAGATACTTCACCAAATAAATTCAAGTAATATGACATCAAAATATTTTTTAAATACCAATAAATCATATATTACAATGAAAGTAAAACAAATAGAAAAATAAAAAATCTGATGTGGGCAACACATGGCTTTCCTTATATAATGTAATGAATTTACTACTTTTACAGTAAAAAAATAGGTTTTTCTTATAGTAGATACTAATATTCTTTCCAAGATATTAAATTTTCGACAATTAGTCGTAATTTTCATTGATTTAGCGTCGTTTTTATCCATTTGGCGAGATTTTCGTTAATTTGGCAACATTTCAAAAAGTCGCAAAGTTGGCGACTTTCCGCCAAATTGGTCGCCAAAATCTCGCCAAGCGTTATGGACGAAGAAATAAGTTGTTCATACAGCAGAAAAATGACTATTGGCGTTCAAATACAAAAGTATTACCCAAAGTATCTTTTTTCATGAATGGAACGAGCTAGATCCTCGAGAATGATGTCACTCAATTTATCGCATGGTATTACATATGAAAAGTGACCATCGTTTTCAATAGGAAATATTTTTTTTTCATTTTATATCACTTTTTGATAATTTTTTTGAAAAATGTGCAATATCTCGAGAACGGTTCATGTTAGCGTTCTAAAATTTATGTCAATCGTTTTCTAATGAAAAATTACATAAGAAATGTCTATTTGCGTAAGTTTATTAGTGGTTTTGATTTTTTGACGATTTTTTCCAAATTTTATTCGAAAATTTAGGGGGGTTCTGACACACACACACACACACATACATACTTTCACACACACACACACATACATCACTTCAAAAATGTTTGATTCGTGATCAGGGATGCTTGAAACGTGCCCTCCCGTCGAAAACTCGAATTCGAATTTTCGACCCCGTCACTATACTTTCCTTATACATTATGTATATAAAGAAAGTAAAAACATGAAAATGATGAAAAAATTATGAAAATAAGACAAAATTCTTTCGAATGGATAGTGTTTTGAGGTTCTCTCTATAATAAACAAGAAAGATCAATCTTACATAAAGCATTTATTATGAAACACTTTCCAACTTCAATGCAATTTTATATAAACTTCACTAAAATGCGGTATATTCCTCGGTAATATTTTAAAAATTATCACAATACTACATTAATTTATTATATTTAAAAACTTAAAACTTCATCGAAAAAAATGAACTTCATTCAAATGACGGCATTGAAATATACATTGTCTGCCTTAAGCATCTCTAAAATGCGATATATTCCTCGGTAATATATTTAAAATTATCATGACACTATAATAAACTATTATATTTGAAAACTGCAACGAAAACAAATGAACTTTATTCAAATGACATCATCGAAAGATAAATCGCCTCTATATAACAGCAGCATTTAATTCATAATTTTTTCAAATTACTTCCATTCACCACATTAGTATAATAGGTTATTTTATTTAAAAATTTAAAACCATGGAGGTACAAGGAATTTAACTCTATGCTTAAAACTTCATAGAAAAAACCGTCTGGATCTTTGTGTAAAATCAATGAATGTTTCTTTCATATCAGCTATATTGCAGGTTCCATGAGCTAAATAATTTTGCGTTAAAGAAATGCAGCAATTCTTATACAACTTAATCTACAGCTAATTTGGTGTTTACATATTCCATAAGTCAAAATTAGGCTTCGTTGCAGAAATAATCAAAGTTTGATGATCATTTAAACTCAAATATATTGTAATTGCGTTGTTTCAGAACATTGATGCACAGAATTTAAGCAAAAATAAAGCGGTTTTAGGACGGATACAACAGTAAATATGAATTAAAAAGAACTTTAAAAATCACGATTTTGATACAAGATGGATGTCATATTTTATTTTGAAGAGGGTCACATGATCTCTTCATATAATGGTGACGTAATCTCTCCATATAAAGGGTGTAATTAATATTTTTATTTTTATTTTAAAAACTACTGAATATATTTTGCTGAATTTTTTTATAAATTTTATGGGATAATTTGAATATTTCATAAAATTTTCGAAGGAATTGGTGATTTTAAAATTTGCTTAAAAAATGTTTGAAAAATTAGGTCCCATAGGTTACAACGTATTTATTTTTTTCAACCCGGGTTCAATCGAATTGGCAGATATTATTAATTTATATTCCCATAGGTCCCACAGACTGTCTGAATAACATACTAAAATTTCATTTTCATAAAATCATTTTTAAGGCATTTATCTTGCTAGCGGACAGACAGACAGACAGACAGACAGAATAAACAAAGTCATAAACACTTTTTAACTATGTAAACTGTTTATAAAAGTAGCTGACGCGCCGCTGCCGCTGTTTGACAAATTGCTCGTTTCTCGAGATTCTGTGCTTCGTAACGTTAAAACTATTGCATATAAAAAAAATCTGATGTGGGCAACACATGACTTTTCTTATATAATGTAATGAATTTACTACTTTTATAGTAAAAAAATAGGTTTTTCTTATTGTAGATACTAATATTCTTTCCAAGATATTGAATTTTCGACAATTAGTCGTCATTTTCATTGATTTAACGTCATTTTTTTCCATTTGACGAGATTTTCGCTAATTTGGCAACATTTCAAAAAGTCGCCAAATTGGCGACATTCCGCCAAATTCGTTGCCAAAATCTCGCCAAGCGTTATGGACGGAGAAATAAGTTATTCTTACAGCAGATAAATTACTATTGGCGTTCAAATACAAAAGTATTACTCGAAGTATTTTTTTTCATGAATGGAACGAGCTAGATCCACGCGAATGATGTCACCCAATTTATCGCAATGTATTACATATGAAAAGTGAACATGTTTCTCAATAGGAAATATTTTTTTTTTATTTTATATGACTTTTTGATAATTTTTTAAAAAATGTACAATATCTTGAGAACGGTTCATGTTAGCGTTCTAAAATTTATGTCAATCGTTTTCTAATGAAAAAGTACATAAGACATGTCTATTTGAGTAACTTTATTAGCGGTTTTGATTTTTTGACGATTTTTTCAAAATTTCATTCGAAAATTTAGGGGGGTTCTGAACATTTCGATTGCGAATAAAAACAATAGGCTTCCTGTATTTACGGATTGTGATTTTTGTACCAAATTTCGTTCGAATCGGTCCATTCGTTCGTCAGTTATCGTCTCCACAGGCTCACTGACACACACACACACATACTTTCACACACACACACAGACACAGACATCTCTTCAAAAAGGTTTTATTTGTGATCAGGGATGCTTGAAACGTGCTCTCCCCTCGAAAACTCGAATTCGAATTTTCGACCCCGTCACAATACTTTCCTTATACATTATGTATATAAGGAAAGTAATATGAAATTTAGTACACTTGTAGAAAAAGCTTTGAAAAATACGCTGAAATAAACCGTGTTTTGATATATAGTGTAACTTAAGAAATATTTAATATTAAATTTATTTGGTCCCGGTGTATTTATCTTACCACAGCGCCACGTGACTTATTATCTCAGACGATATTGGTATTTTCTTAATATGAAAGTTTAACGCCATACTTTTATCTCCAAGGTCAAAACCTTTTGAGACAATATTCCAAGAGGCAGGGGAATAAATTAATTGCAGCCGCAATATATGTATTTCTATAGCAAAAAGCTGATACACATTAAAATTATGTATTTGATATATACATTTCGTAAAAAATAAATTATCAGTACAATGATAATTTATTTTTTACGAAATACAGTTCAAACAATATTAAACAATATACAATTCAAACAAAATTTTTATGCATTTAAATTTATTTTCCTTTCCAATTTATTTTTGATGACATATATTATGTTGTACGTTTTACAAACAGGTACGAAACGGTAACAGATTTTATTCAGAATTCTTGAACTTTTATTTAAAATATTAAAGAAATATATTTATTAACACTATGGTTTACTGTTGTCTAACATAAAAAGAAATGGAGTGTTCTTAACACTGCCAACACGGCATCTAGATATAATTCCTAAAGCATGATATTATTTTCAAACGTTCATCCACATGTACTCTATCTGCTTCTCTCTATCTTCATATTTCTAAAATAAAGCGATAATTCCAATTACCAACACCATATTACATTTGTTGATATTGCCCAGTAAAAAGATAATCAATATTTTAATTATAAAAAATTCAATTAGATCCCTTTCTATCTAATAAGATAAAAGATAAAAGATTTAAATAAAACACATTTTGTGCATCACCGACTACGTAGTTTAATCGACAAACTTTTAATTTTGATGCTTTGTAGATTTAAATTAACTCCCATAGCTATCACAAAATATAGAACATAAAGTTTAAAGCATTGTTTCTGTTGATAATATATTACAGATGTAAAACTGAGCTTTATTGCATAGAATTAAATTAAATAATCTTCTATTGTGAATACGGAAATTAATATTTCCTTAAAGAATATATCTTTATTTACTTAATGATCAGCAACTAAATTTTGCAACATAAATACAATAAATGCCATTTAAGTCTCTTACACACAGTCTAAATGCCTGCAGCGAAACTGCAAATAAAATTAAAGCGTTCCTCGATCTAGCGCAAGAATGGCTTATTGAGTAAATCTTAATAATACTATTATGTGCCTTTGGATTAAAAGATGCCGATAATTTGTAGAATTTAAGCTGAAATTTTGATTTTCTTAAGGAAAATAATTGAACAGACAATTAGTGAACAAAATATCTCAATGCACTGAAGCTTTCGCGTAAAAATAATCGTCGTATATTTTGTTTCAAGTGTTTCCTTTTAAATTAAATGAATGCTACTATTATTAATTGTATATATAAAAACTTCTTTTTCTCAAACTGAATATATTTATTTATGAATATTTAATAAATTTATTTTGAAAAAATACAAAAGAAATTCAGAGAAATGATTAAAAATTATTCAAATGAAGTATAAAAAGTTAAATTAAATTAATACATACAAGTAAAATAAATTGTGACAATTGTGTGTGTAATACATACAAGTAAAATAAATTGTGTGATTACCTGTGGATATATTTGTGTGTTTGTTTGTCACAGCATCACGGATGAATGGCTGCGCCGATTTGGGTGAATTTTTCGGGATAGATTTGGAAAAGCCCCGCTTAAAATTTAATCCATGTTTCAAGTTTCTAAAGCCAGGAGTTATCGAGGTATTAATAAACAAGAAAGATCAATCATACATCAAGCATTGATAATGAAACGCTTTCCAACTGAAATGTAATTTTATTTCTACATCTCTAAAATGCGATACATTCAGCGCTGACATATTTTAAATTATCACAGTTGTGTAATAATTTATTATATTTGAAAACTTAAAATTCATCGAAAAAAATTAACTTTATTCAAATGACATCATCGAAATATAAATCGTCTGGCTGTCTATGTAAAAGCAATGGATATTTCATCCATATTATTTTATTCCAAACTCCAGAGTTAAATAGTTGTGCTTGAAAGAAAATTAGCAAAATTTAACTTATACAATTCATCTCACAATCCCTTGTTTACATTCTGCATCCATTAAAATTAGGTTTCGTTGTAAAAATAATAAAGTTTGGATAATCATTTAAATTCAAAAATACTGTAATTGCGTGGGCACAGAATATCGCTGCACAGAAAATACTCAAACATAAGGCGGTTTTAAGACAGATGCAACACTACATATAAATTTAAAAGAACTTTAAAAATCACGATTTTTACACTGGGAAAAAAGGGTAGATGCCATATTATATGTTGAAGTGGGTAACGTGATCTTTTTATATAATATGTGTGCAATTATTATTTTAATTTTTATTTAAAAAGTTAAAGAACATATTTTGCTGAATTTTTTATATATATTATGGGAAAATTTGAATATTTCCTGAAATTTTCAAAGCAATCTGTGAATTTCAACTTCGCTTAAAAAATGTTTGAAAAATTAGGTCCCATAGAGTTCAATATGTTTAACATTTTCAAACCCGGTTCGATCGAAAATGTATTGGATGACAATTCGTTTATATTCCCATATGTCCCACAGACCGTCTTCATACTATAAAGTTTCATTTTGATAAAGTCATTTTCTTGGCAGTTATCGTGCGAACGGACAGACAGACTGATGGACAGAATGGACAAATTCATAAACACTTTAAAACTGAGTTGAAAAGTTCTAAAAATGCACTATTAAACCTTCCATTGAGATAGCATTATGCAAACGATATTTACTCCTCAAATTTATTTGAAAACAAAAATGATATAATGGTAGTGGAGGGGGTGGTAGGAACAGAAATATACCCAATGAAATAATACAGCCGTAAATCTCTTTTGAGTTAAATAAATTTTATCGGAATTTCATTTTTTAATGGAATTATATAAATTACGGTCTTTTGCTTCAACGATTACGGGGATTATTGATGTTTTAAAATTTTTAAGTCATTTGTTTTATTTTGGTGCACGATTATTCAAATCCATATATTGTAGTACGAGTATTCTTCTAATACAGATGCAAGTATAATCTTTTATCAAGGAGAATGTAAGTAGTACGGGTATGTCTTCTAATACAATTTTAGAGCTTTTATTTTGGCATATGTTGATTCAATTTCATATTTTCTGTAATTTTGTTTAGAAACGGGATCAGAATGTTACTTTTATCAGATATGTCTGTGAAGATAATTTTGTATAGCGAGAACAGAAATTCTTAAACTTCTTTTTAGAAGCATAATTTAAATATTTCAGTAGAATGTTTTGATTAACAATTTTATTTAAATTGCATTAGAAGTATATACATGATTGTTAATTTAAAGCTTCTAAATTTTGTATATTCCGAACGAAAGACGGATAAATTGCTAATTTAATACTAGTATAAATTTTAAAAATTTCTTAAATCATAATGTAAGTACGAGCTCAAAGGTATGTTCCATGCCTTTAATTGTGTTCAATGGATTATTTAGTTAATTCACAATTTACTCTTTTGTGGTTTTACTGTAATGAAAATTCTCAATTATGCAAATTCTCAATTATGCAAATTATTTAATTGATAGCCGCATTCGGTAACTTGCTACTCTCTGCATGTGTTTGCTGTCACTGATTTATAAATCAGATTGTAACAAGAAATTAACAAAAAAATAAATAATTATTCACCTATTATTCCACCTGTTATTTTTTATTTAAACTATTTCGCTCCGGTGATATAAAGATAATTCGCTCCGGTGCTCTTCTATTTTATATATACATTTTTTGTATTTTCATTAAAAGTATCTTGTATAGGAAACCCACTTTTAAAAAAATATATCAATTTATATTTAAATTTTCGACTATTTGTTTAAATGTCCCTCATATTCAGTTTTCCTTAAAAAATAAAAGTCAGGGCAAACAAAATTGTAGATGGATAAAATGTATTCTAATTAATTGCTTGGCTAGGCTATGCAAAGTTGGTCCCAATCCAGCTTTACTGTTGAGTCCAAGCTGTCGAAGTGACCAAACTTTTGAAGTGTCCAAACTATGTTGAAGTGTCCAAACTTTTTGAAGCGTCAAAAATCAAAGAGTTAGTCATTAACAATGCTGGTAATGACAGTGCTGGTAATGATTTCTTGGGAATGAAATGAAAACTCTTGACCATCGTGTGGATTTATGGTTATTTAAATTTTGAAGTTGCACTTATCCATAGTACTACAGATGGAACTGAGCTTCATAATTTCGCATGACAAGCCGTTGTCCTGTTTTGCCCCAGCAAGAAACTGCAGGGCAGATTCTTCTCGTCCACATCAATCATGTTTAAACAATTGCTGAACATGGAAATACTATGTGGATATCAGCGCAGAATGTATTTAAAAGCTTTTCGGTTCTTTCGGTTTTTTATACAAAATACCAGATAACCTGTCTCTTACAAAATTTATAAACCCTTCTCTATTCAGGACGAAAAGATGAGCCAATAAAAGGGTTCAATATGGTTCTAATAAAAATTATATGCCTGCTATATAGCGCTCTATATGGTGTCTATAAAAGTCTGCTATAAAAGCAGCAGTTTTGCGTATAATATGTACACAGACGATAGGTAATGGGGCTAATAAAAAAGGATAAATATTTGACTGCATTATATGTCTGTCGGTTTTATACAACAATTATATTTACTACATAAAAGGAAAAGTCTAAAATTAAAATTAGCTTATGACCTGGATTAATATTTTTAATGTGTGCTTCTAGCTTTCTTCAGTATACCAAGACATTTGCATAATTATCGTTTTTCTTGAGGTAAGGTTTATACTGTATTTTCCTCAGTGAACATAGTACACTCTATAACATTGTAATTGAAATTTTTCACCTATATTGCTTCGTTTTTTAAATATGAATTCTAATTTCTTCAATTTGCCACTAGAGGCGCTGCAAACTTTCTCAATCGACAGCAGATAGTCACTTTCCAATTGGTAAATCCAGTTATTTTCAGCTATAGAATATTTCAATTAAAACTTAAAGGGATGCATAAGAACTGATGAGGGAAGACTCTATACTGAGTTTCATGGTATTATTCGGATTCTAAGGTACGGTTTTCCTATAATTTTGAACGAAAATTATTTTATTATGCCCTATCAATAATCATTACTAGCGATAAATTTATGAAAGAGCCTCATATGATGGCGGAATTTTTAAACATTTTTATTATCTTTTGCATACTTATTTTATGCAGTCATAAGAATTCTCGGAAAAACCGGAAGTAATTCCTCCTGAAACGGAAAAAGAAGTAATTAGTTAATGCTGTATCCCTTCTGAAATTTAATGTTAAATTACTACCAGGAATCATCTAAGTTAAATATATAGCCAGTCAGTCCTGAGAAATGGATGTTTCAATGAAACATTTTGAACCTGCAGTGAAAAATACCGGAAGTGGAAATCTTTAGGGAATCCCCTTTCCTCTCCGAAATATGATGCTACATCCATATAAATCATCATCAAAGTTATCTGTGTAGCACATATCGTAAAATAGATGTTCCAGTGAAAAAAATTGAACCTTAAATGGCAGCGCATAGCCTGTGAAACTGCGTTCAAGGATGATACTCACGCATCCGCATCCAGGAGAAATTTGCCCTAAAGGATAACTGACACCAATGTGCATTTTCGTTTGGAACGTTTTTGTTTGAATTTATTTGAATACTAGATGGCGCTAAATGCCCATTCTAACATTTACAACGAATTTTGCTAATACTTAATCTTGGTATAGGGAGTCCTTATGAATCATCACTTCATCTAGAGTGGTAAAACGTGGTTTTGTAATATAACCAAACAGATTGTTTCCCACAAACTCTGCTATGATTGGGTGTGGGTTCTCAATTCGATTTTTGTTTAATGATTGCGTTGTTGAATTATTGGAATGTAAGAGAGTATTTCCTTTCAGGTATCGGTTTTAGAAGAATGTGCGGTAGTGAATTTATTAGGTTATTTCGGATAAGAGAATGGCTGGATCAAGACGTTTTTACGTATAAAAGAATATACTAGCAGGGTAATCGAACAAAATAGTTATGAAAATAATGCAGATAGTGAAGATTCGTGGATTTTTGGTATCTCTGATGAGCGCAAGGACAGTTTTTATGAATGCAAAGATTGCAATGTTGGACTTTGCGTGAATCCATGTTTTGAAATACATTATACGTAAATGGCTATTAATTAGTAACAAGACTATTTATTTCTTAAGAATTCTGCATAACCTCTATTAGCTATACAAAGTATTGAGTATGATAATTTGGATATTTCCCTGCGTAACAAGTAACCATTTTAATCAAGTAACCATAAAATTTTTAATATTTAGATAAAAGATAATTTACGTGTAACGTATACATCTAATGGAAAATAATTATTGCCTTTTTTCCTGAAAAGAAAAATAGAATGGTGTGTTCAGTGGGTGATTTTTAGGGAAATTTTTCTGGAGTTGGGCTTCAAAAAATGCACTGTTGTTTGGGCCGTAGCAAATCTGGAATGCCGCCGTCCGCAAAGGGATCGTCAAAACCGGAAATAAAATTTCTTAGTGAGCCCCCGGGTCCATGGCTGAAATTTATCCTGCATCTAGTCATTATCTAAGGGTCACCTTCAGCAAATTCTAATAAATAGATATTTCCAGGATATACTTCCCGACGAAACTGGAAGTGAAACTGAATGTGAAAATTCTTATTAATTCACCCTACCTCTTTTAGAATTTTATGCTAAATACATATCACTTATCATCTAAGCTCTATCAATAGCCAATCGATTCTGAAAATTAGATGTTTCAAGTTAGATGAAAATTTTTGAGCCGGAAGAAGACACTTTACTAAACCCTCGCCCTCTTTTGTCGAAAATCGCAAATCGTGTTTTCAACAAATCTACATTTTTTGTGTACTACATGGATCTGCAGGACACAAAATTAGGTCTGTAGGATTATATTTTTAGCGTGATGTCTGTGTGTCTGTCTGTACGTGTGTATGTCTCTCTGTGTGTGTTTGTCGATGCAATGTATGTGTCCATTCTAAATCATTTACTAATTGACCAAATTCCATAAAATTTTATAGGGAAGCAACTTGCGGATAAACCTAGTGCTGATTATATTTTGGTATGATTCGAGACAAAAAAATTGCCTTCTTTTGCGAAATAATCAGGAAATATCGTATGCATCCACTTTAGCTTAAAAATTGAGTAACCAAATTTCACACAATATGATAGATAAGTAGTCACTTGTATGTTTTTATAGTGCTAATTAGAATTTCTTTCCGGGAAAAAAGAACCTCCCTTTTTCCGAAAAGATTTCAAAATTTTAAGTAAAAGATTACGTTTGTTCAAATGTATGAATTAAATAGTTATGTTATACTTAATTTCTGACGATAAAAATAATAATATTAACCGCAGGGCGAACCGTTCTGGATATATTTAAGTTTATTCGAATTTATGCTACATTCCTTTTGAAAATATGCCCAGTTCCCTAATGTAAACGACAATTGAATTAAAAGTGCAAATTCAGTGTCCTTTCAAATAATTATGCATGTTACTTTATGCAATAAAATTTAGTTTAATGAAATTTTAAAGAAGTAAAGTGAAATTGAATTCGAGTCCGTAGGGAGAATCACGTGCTATCCACAACATATTTTTTTTGCATTCTCCTTCAAAATTTGATGCTGAATCCAAATCATGTATCATCTAAACTATTTTTATAACAGATCCTTTGACATATGTATTTAAAAGCAAAAAAATTTTCACTAAACTCTAATATCGGGCCAACGACCGTACCGTGCTGAAAACACCGGTTCTCGTTAGATCACCGAAGTCAGGCAGCATCGGGCGCGGTTAGTACTTGGGTGGGTGACCACCTGGGAACACCGCGTGTTGTTGGCTCTTTTCGGGCGCGGCAGCCCAGTGGTTAGCGCGCGATTCTCGCCGCTGCCAGAACTGCCGCCGTGTTCATGCGGAGTACGATCACGTTAAACATGTGGGTCCGTAAGTCCTTCCGAGAGGTTGGTGGTAGGGGAAGGAGGGTACGGTCCCTGTGGATGCCTCCCCCACTGGGTTCCGGTCCAAATTGGGTGGCACTTCCCGGCCGTCCAAACAGTTACCTTACACCTTTCTGGTAGGTCGGACGGTCTGGGTCTTAACTAAACTCTAATATCGCAATTTTTTTTAATACTAAAATTACATTCTCTATTAAATGTGGAAAACATAATTATCTACAATGACTAAGTAAATGACACATAAGAAAAGAAATTTAAATTACCCATAGCAACTATTTTTGCAACCTCAGTGTAATGTAATTTCATCCTCAAGTATGTGATAAATTTCTTTTAATAGCTTTGTTGTTGTCCATTTATTTCACTAATTGCATTTTTTGTTGCAGCGCACTCCTTTTTATATCCTGTATTCTGACTTCGCTTTTCAAAGCGTTTAAACTTCAACAGTCATTTTTTAAACCTTTCATGTAATTTTAATGTTCACTAATTGTTGCCTTTTAATAAAGATTTTGGCTAATTTATTCTGAAACCTTCTAATATCTTATGTGACTAATTTTTAGCTTAAAACAATTATATTTCTGAAATGGAATATTTATTATTTCATTAGTTAAAAGTTATTTCTACAATAATTTGCATAGTCTTAATAATTAAGAGAAATTATTATATATACTAAAGATAATTAAGAGAAAAATAAGTAAGAGAATATTACTAATTACTATATAGAATTAAATTGCCTTATTATTTAATATGTTTACGTAAGACATTATAACATATCGGACTATTACTGTTAATTATTTTACACAAAAGACCATGTAAATGCATGTCAAATGCACTTGCATTAACTAATGAAATAATGAATATTTGATTTTGGAAGGAAAATAATTCTAAGCTAAAATATGTCCATGTACGCATGTCTATGTACAAGGTGTCCCAAAAATGACTGTCGAACTTAAAAGACGAAAACATCAAGGAAATGTTACAAATAAAAAGGTGAAATAACGTGTATGTTTATAGGATAGTCAGTAAAATTTACATACTGTGAAACAGAAACAGAAAAAACAGATAGGTCAGTTGCACTATATATATATATATGTATATAAATAAAAATTTAAGGATTTTAATCGAAAATTACGCATAAACTACTGTATGTACAAAAAAACCCATCTCTAGCATATCTGTTTCAAATGAGTAACTATAGACCAAGACTAAGGATAAACATAGAAGGTAACATATCACTACAATGGAAAGGGGGATGAGAAGAATATTAGGATACAAAAATCACAACTAAAAATATATAAATATAAATAAAAATGAAAAATGAAAAAGAAAACACGGCAAAAATGAGAAAAGGCAATACTGATTATCTCAAGATAAAAGATTAAGACATAGAGAACAATCAATTGAAACTACACAAAAAATGGCGGTTAGTTCGAAATTGCATTCTCATCAGGACAGCCATACAATTCGAATTAAAACCGATGGAATAGCCAGTTTCTGACATTGGCGATAGTATTTAACTATAGACACCATTGGAACTGTCTACTGGCTAGTGGAAGGAGAAAAATAAATCTATTGAATTATAAATCAGAATAATAATACCTCCTTGAACAGAAATATGAACTCACAAGCATTGCTACCACGTGTAAGTTGAACAAGCTACTGAGCGTTTATATATATATATATATATATATATATATATATTATATAAGATGAAAATTGGAAGTTATTAAAGATATTGAAGTGTTATAGCATTTATGCGCAAAGCAGCTACAAATACTATACACGATATAAATATAAAAAGCATAAAAAAGATTTAAAATTTGAAAAAGAAGGAAGGCTTAGCGAGAAGCTTACTTAATGGCGGTAAGGGGTTGTGACCTTACACCCCAGTTTCCAACATGTATGTCGTAATTGCCGCTGCAATGCACTCCTGGATACCAGCCCTGGCTGAAGCCAACCTCCGGAGTGACAATAACAATCATCACAAGACCGTTGAAAAAGAAAAGTCCAATGATAAGGTGAAGTCCATTACTGGATGGCAAACTAGTCCTTCAGACTAAAATGACCTGTATATATCTGCGTGTTATCGTTCTGCGGTCCTGTTATTCATAGTATGCTAACCTTCATCGACCAAATTGATATAAAATTGATTTTAATTTTGAACAATATGCATTATTATTACCATATAAATTATCAATATAATGTAGCATAAAAAGAATGGGATATTGCTGTAGATATGCTTGTTGTAGAAATGTCCTATCAAAATCAATATGGATGTCTTCATTGTTGATAATACTCTGTATCCTAGCCAATCCCCCCAAGAATACATTCCTAAATATATTCAAGTAAAGATTGCAATTCCAATTTATCAGACCGTTGATAGGTATATTAAAACTTTTTCTTTTATCATAGATAGTAAAATTTACAGGTATTATCGATGCTTAAATCTAAAAATTCCACTACATTGTTAAGTGTAGTTGGATTTTCTTTCAAAATTAAGTTTGGTGGGTAGAAATCAAAATGTATTCTATAATTCTCATCTTCATATCCGACCATCAAACCATCCACATAACGTAGGTATATGATTTCATTATTAAGATGTGATTGGCTTTCATAATAGTTGAGGTACAAATCTGCAAGTATAGATGAGCACTCCCCTCCCATGGGGATGCCTTTAATTTGCTGATAGAAAGAAATTCCATTAAAAAGGTAGTTTTATTTGATGGCAATATTAATTAAAGACTTATATTTAATGAATTCAATTGTTTTCTTCAAGTCATATTCTTCATGTAAAAGGTTTAGGATATGAGTTAGGTCTTCAAGATCAATACTGTTAAAGAGTTCCTGAAAGTCATAGGTTTTAAAGTATAATGGATTTTTGTGATATTTTAAAGACATTATAACTTCTTGACTGTTCTTGATGATGTAACTACCTTTATTATTAATTTGATGCAACAGAGGTTTTAAAAGTTTGAGTAGAATTGAATTAGCTTTTGTAAGATAAGTATTATAACCGACTGTAACAGGCCTGAAACTAGTAGGATACTTATGCAATTTAGGAATATTAATTAAGCATGGGTACTTAATTGTGCTAGTGTATTTAATACCTGTTTTTTGATATAAGGCTTTAATCCTATTATTAATTTCTTGATGGGGTATGTTAACTTTCCGATATAGTATAACATTTTCATATTTTTCTTTTAAGGTTTGAATATAATAGTATTTGCAGGTAAATTCGTAATTGCTTGAAACTTTATCAGTGTATGTAATTATGAACTTATCTTGAATGGTCTTGAGATAATCAATGTTTAATTTGCAATTTTCATGCGGTTGATATAAATGTTGATAAAAAAAACTTGAAGTCGTTGCATATCCTGTATCGCCATTGATTGAAGGTGAAGTCCGGTATACTGAAACGAATGGACATATCATAAATAAATTTATCAATATCTTGCTGAAAGGTTTCATATTTATTGCCTATATGAGGATTACGATATTTTGTACAAAGTTGAAAGGCCCGTATTAAATTTCTATCTTCCAGGACAGCACTATCACCAGTAACTACATGTCCTACCAGTGGATCTGAATATGGATTAATGCACAATTACATGCTTTTATATTTTCAGTTTGAAGATTTTTACTTAAGAAGTTATAGTTAAAAATTCTTCTTTCCAATGGAATATCATATCTGTAGGTTGTCTTGATTTTTAAGTTAAGTATAGGAAGATGATGGTGATGTTCTTTCAAAATTCTTCTAAAAGGAATATGATTGAAAGTTTTGTTTTGAAACAGGATATTAAGATATGCTATATATTTAAATTGATACACTTTATCATTCTTCAAATTAAGATTTAGAAATTTTGATCGTTTTTTAACACTTTACAACAAAGTTGAAAAGTGTTTATGACTTTGTTAACACTTTACAACAAAGTTGAAAAGTGTTTATGACTTTGTTCATTCTGTCTGTCTGTCTGTCCGTTAGCACGATAACTGCCGTAAAAATGAGTTTATCAAAATGAAATTTTAGTATGTTGTTCAGACGGTCTGTAGGACCTATGGGAATATAAATACATAATATCACCCAATTAGTTTTTTATTGAACCCGGGTTGAAAAAATGAAATACATTTAACCCTATGGGACCTAATTTTTCAAACATTTTTTAAGTAAATTTAAAATTCACGAATTGCTTCGAAATTTTTAGGAAATATTCACATTATCCCATAGAATATATAAAAAAAAATTCAGTAAAATATGTTAAGTAGTTTTTTAATTAAAAAAATTATTTAAAATAGGGAAAAAAACAAATTCAATTAAATTCTGACTTTGGGATATCTTCCAGAAAGAAAAAAGAGAGATACTATATAATAAATATCTCTCCATTTGTTTAAACGTTTTGCATATGGGAGAGGCTTCATATTTTAAAATAAATTTGGTAGATAACAATTTTTCAATTTTTTTAAATTTTATATAACTCTTCATGATAAATTTAATTGATGGCATTTTAAATGCACTTTCCTACGTCCTAGAGAGTTAAAATTTGGTACACAGCTTAAATTTGTTGAACATTTTATTCGACAAAAATTTGATGGATCTTTAAATATAGATCATACATTTTTTTCGAAATGGCCTGAAAATAATCCCCGTTCACTTCTATAAATCATTGGTGTAATATTGTTAAAAATTCTGATGTGGACAGCACATGTCTTTCGCTGCAGACTCATATTCGTTCTCTTTATTTATTCAATGATAATTTGTGTTTATGTGCACAACATAAGTATTTTAAATGACATTGAATTTACACGTTAAACTTAAATTTGGTTCGCATTTGATAGCTGGACTTATTGTCAAAGGTGGCGTAGCGAAAACGCGAAAAAACTAGAATATCTCAAGAACGGCTAGTCCTAGAGTAATGGGGTTAGTCTTATTCTTTTTGTTGTCAAAAATCACATATAAAATAGGAATTTAATTGATATAATTGAGCACGCGTAGTCTTTTATTTTTATATATAACGATTTTTGCTGGCCATTTCGCAAAAATAGCCCGTTCCTTTTTCCCGAATAGTAGTAGAATAACCTACAAATGATTTATATACAAAATTTTGTTAAATTTGGTATATAAATCACTTGTAGGTTATTGAAATATTATACTCCAAATTTTGTTAAATTTGGTTCATTAGTTTTTAGCTAGAGTGGATAAAGGCAATTTCTGCGGCCATTTCGCAAAGAAGGCAGATTCTTTTATTACGAATCGTACTATAATCTAATGAACATCAGGATTTCCCACAAAAAACATACCTACCAAATTGTATGAAATTCGGTCCATTAGTTTTTCAATTAGAGTGGATGTAATATCCACACAGACACACAGAAACATACACAGATACACCCTTACACACACAGACCTCTTCCTAAAAGTAGTTTTTTCGTGTTCTAGAAGTCCCAAAACGTGTAGATCCTTTGAAAATTCGAGTTCCGATCTTCGGCACGATTCCAATACTTTGAGTACATACACATACACATATATATTATCTGTGTATCTAAATTCCGTGCCTATGCAATTACAATAGTTGTGATTTTAAATGATCCCTAAACTTTTATTATTTCTTCAAGGAAGCCTAATTTTAACATATGCAGAATGCAAATATCTCAAGCGATTGTAAGATGAATTACATAAGAATTGATGAATTTTTTTCACACAAAATTATTTAGCTCTGGAGTCTGGAATACAAGTTATATGAATGAAATATTCATTGATTTTGCATAAAGATTCAGATGATTTATATTTCGATACAGTTTTAAGTATTTAAGTATAATAAAGTGCTGTAGTACTGTGATAATGTAAAAGATATTACCACTGAATGAATCACATTTTAGAAATTTTTAAATGAAATTACATTTCAGTTGGAAAGTGTTTCATAATCAATGCTTATGCATGATTGATCTTTCTTGTTCATTCTATCTCTGTCTTTCTGTCTGTCTGTCTGTCTGTCTGTCTGTCTGTCCGTTAGCACGATAACTGCCGTAAAAATGACTTAATCAAAATGAAATTTTAGTATGATGTTCAGACGGTCTATAGGACCTATGGGAATATAAATGAATAATATCACCCAATTAGTTTTGGATTGAACCCGGGTTGAAAAAATGGAATACATTGATCCCTATGGGACCTAATTTTTCAAGCATTTTTTAAGCGGATTTAAAATTCCCAAATTACTTCGAAAATTTTAGGCAATATTCAAATTGTTCCATAAAATATATAAAAAAAAATTCAGCGAAATATATTCAGTTGTTTTTTAAATAAAAATTAAAATAATAATAGCACCTCTTATATGAAGTGATCACGTGTCCATGATATGAAACGATCACATGACCCACTTCAAAATGATATATGGCATCCATCTTGTGTCAAAATAGTGATTTTTAAAGTTCTTTTTAATTCATATTGAGTGTTGTATCCGTCCTAAAACTATTTTATTTTTGCCTAAATTCTGTGCATCTACATACTGAAACAACGCAATGACAATATATTTCAGTTTAAATGCTCTTCCAAATTTCATTATTTCTAATATTAAGCCTATTTTTCACCTATGTAAAATGTAAACTGCAAAATATGTAGAATAAGTTGTATTAGAATCGCTGTAATTCTTTAACACAAAATCATTTAGTCCATGGAGTCTGCTTAGCTGATATGAATGAAATATTCATTGATGTTAGAAAGAGAAGGACGATATTTTTCGATGAAGTTTTACGCATTGAGTTTACTTTCTTGTAGCTCAATGGTCTTAATTTTTTAATAAAATAAATTATTATAGTATTGTGATGAATGACATGAATGGGGGAATTATTTATGAATGAAATGTTGCTTTTATAGAGAGAGCCATGCGTGTTATTTTTTTATGACGTCATTTGAATGAATTTCAGTTGTTTTCGATGATGTTTTCAAATATAATAAATTTTCGTAGTATTATGATAATTCTTAAATTATTACCGAGGAATGTATCACATTTTAGAGATGTTTAAACCAGGCAATTTATACTTTAATGCCGTCATTTGAATGAAGTTAATTTTTTTCGATGAAGGTTTAAGGTGTCAAATATAATAAATTAATATAGTATTGTGATAAGTTTTAAAATATTACCGAGGAATGTATTGCATTTTAGACATGTTTAAATAAAATTGCATTGAAGTTGGAAAGTGTTTCATAATCAATGCTTTAAGCATGATTGATCTTTCTTGTTTAACCAATCACTGAATGTGGCAAAATTAAATTTTTGGAATATAGTTGATTCTTTAGTTTGCTAAATGTTAATTTATGTGGACCAAATTGTCCAAAGGGTTTGCATAAATTTTTACGTATACACAGAACATAAATACGTATGATATTAGCTCTGTGTGTATCAAATCTATAAACTTCCTGTAAAAACTTTTAAAAGATTCAATGCAATTATTTATATTTTGTTTTTTTCTTTTTGTACTGCGGAACCATCTCTTACGTCTTGTATCATTTCTGAAGTTTATACTAAAGTTTTGGGACGAAAAATAATAATCGTTGTTTTAAAGTTTGTTGAACATAACTGAATTGAGTCCGTAGGGGGTATACGGTGTTACGCTGTAGAATATGCACGTTCTCCCACAAAATGCGATTTTCTTGTTTGATCAAGAAGTCCAATATTGAAACCTTGATATTACTGAATGAATGATCTTGAAAGTGTGAGGAAAGTAAATGACATTCTTGATTACTGCTTGAATTTTTTTTATGTGATTTCTATGTAAGTTGATACGTATATTCAGAGGGTTTTTGGTTTGACCGATATAGGATAGAGCACAAGTATTGCATTTGATAAGATATATGCATTGATTTGTGCAGGGTTACAGCAGTACAATATGTTCAACGAATTTACGTATCGGAACATTACACCAAGAGTTAATGCCGGTAAATGGACGATATATAAATACAGATGCTGACAAAGTACAAGATATATTTGAAGGTATGTGCCCATTGAAAATGATATCTGGTCCTAACCACTATTTAGGCTTTTACGTACTGATCACATATGTCCCCTTCGCTGAAATAATATAATTAAATATTGTAATTGAATTTAATAAGTATTTATGTTTTTTTATTAAATGTTTTTGTTAAAGTTAAAATAGTGTGATCCATTTAGCATTTTATTAATTATTATTCCTTTACAGGACTCACACAAAAAGTGAATAATTGGAGGGTTTATAGCGGCACAATAAAGCAATGTACAATTTAATAGTAAGTCCACTCTGTATGAATTTACGGACATCTAAATGAATTTAATAGTTAAAAACTTAACTTTAAGTTCTTTTTATTATTTATTAGCGCACCACAATATGTATGTATATATATATATATATATGTGTGTGTATGTATATGTATGTATATATATATGTATGTGTATATATATTATGTATGTATATATATATATGTATATATATATATATATATATATATATTAGTATATATATGTATGTATATACAATATATATGTATATATGTATATATATATATATATATATATATATATATATATATATATATATATATATATATATATATATATATATATATATATATATATATATATATATATATATATATATATATATATATTACATACATATATATATATATAAATATACATACATATATATATATATACATACATATATATATATATATACATACATATACATACATACATACATACATATATATATATATATATATATATATATATATATATATATGTATATATATATATATACATATATATATATATATATATATATAAACAAATCACATATTTGAAGATTTATTCCTCTTTCCGAAATAAAGAAACTTACTTGACCCTTTCTTTCTCTAAGTACGCTATTTGTCTCATAATCTCAATAACTCGTGTATTTAAGCTTGTTGGTTCTCCAATTGGCCATGAAGTTTTATCACCGTAAATTCCATTTCTGCTTCTAATCTGGCAGAAATACACTCGTTTGTCCATTCATTCGGTAATAGGATTTACGCTTTCCCCCCCCCCCCCATCTAGTTAGGAATGATGAAATACAACAGAGTTCAGCAGTTTTCTGCTACAGAACTGCGTCAGTGTTTTATGAATTTGCAGCTATCAAAGAATAAAAGTGATTTTTGCATACTGTACAATCATTTAATGCATAGGATATCTATATTTATTAGATGGCAACTTTGAACATTCTCTTAAAAGCAATTTTAAGCATGTCAAAAATATTTCGGGAAAATGGGCTCAATTACTTTTTACGGATATCTCTGTTGGTTATATTTACATTAAATTAAAACTTAAATATCTATGAAAATGAAGAGACTACACTATTACAGATCGTTGACAAATAACAATTAATCATCCCTGATATTATTTGATCTACGCTGTTTCGATCATTGTCACTCATCTGCACAGTGAGATGAATTCTGTTGACTAACGATAATGACAGCGGAAGCATAGTCCACAAGTGGTGAGGAATGGTCACAATTTTTCGTTGCTACCCTTTTTCTTTATTACAATTTTTCAATGCTCTATTATTTGTCTGAAATCACTTCACAGTAATCTTGTGCTCTTAGACTTCTGCTAACAAAGAGAGGATCTTTAAGCTCTTCTTCGTTACTGGGTATAAAACGACAGTAGACATGTAAGACGGATGATTAATTGCGCTTGCTCCTGATATTTCGCAATGTTTTGGTAGGATAGAACTCGTTTTACCACAATTCTGAGCGTTAATAATTTTTAACACTTTCAAACATAGTTGAAAAGTGTTTATGACTTTTGTCATTCACTCAGTCTGTCCTTTCGCACGATAACCGCAGTAAAAATGACTATATCGAAATTGCATTTTACTATGTTGTTGAGACGGTCTGCGGGGTGATAAGGTATGTAAATGAACAATATCACCACATTAGTTTCGGATTTAACACGGGTAGAAAAAATGAAATGCATTGAGCCCTGTGGAACTTAACCGGTGTTGAAATTTCCAAACTTTTTCGAATTTTTTAAGAAATAGTTAAATTATCACATAAAAAATATAAATGGATATTTCAGCAAAATATGTTGGGCAGTTTTTTAAATAAAATATGAAATAATAAGTACACCCATATTATATGAAGAGATCGCGTGACTCCCTGAAAAATAAAATATGGCTTCCACTTTTTACTCTGTGTAATATTTAAACATTGTTTAAATTTATATTTTAGTGTTGCATCACGAATAAAAACCACATTATTTTTACGTATTATCTGTAAACTCTGTCAATATTTCATATTTTAGATTATGATTATTACTACACTTTTTTATTCCTACACAGAAGCCTATTTTTAACTCTAAACTATACGCTTACAGAATGTAATTAGAGAGAGGGAGGAAGAGAGAGAGAGAGAGAGAGGGAGGGAGAGAGAGAGAGAGCAACCCTTATGCAACTCACCTTAAGAACAATTGTAAGGGGAGTAAATAATTGCTTAATATTGAACTTGGCTTCGCCAGAAAACGTCTTCCTTCAAGACCCCTGAATAATGATTAGTGATGCAAGCCCCATCAGTGAATGTGGATTACAGGTATGTGCTGATTGGATGAAGTATTGCCTTACCCCTTCAGGTGCTATTTTCTCGGTTTGCACAGTAGTGAAGTTTGGTCTAAATTGAATGAAAATTCGCTTAGATAACAATCATTGTTTTAACTGTACTTCAGTTATAAATTGTCATGTCGCATTTCTGCGCCATGAGCCTTTTTAACACTTTACAACAAAGTTGAAAAGTGTTTATGACTTTGTTCATTCTGTCTGTCTGTCTGTCTGTCTGTCTGTCTGTCTGTCTGTCTGTCCGTTAGCACGATAACTGCCGTAAAAATGAGTTTATTAAAATGAAATTTTAGTATGTTGTTCAGACGGTCTGTAGGACCTATGGGAATATAAATAAATAATATCACCCAATTAGTTTTTTATTGAACCCGGGTTGAAAAAATGAAATACATTGAACCCTATGGGATCTAATTTTTCAAACATTTTTTAAGTAAATTTAAAATTCACGAAGTGCTTCGAAATTTTTAGGAAATATTCACATTATCCCATAGAATATATAAAAAAAAATTCAGTAAAATATGTTAAGTAGTTTTTTAATTAAAAAAATTATTTAATATAGGGAAAAAAACAAATTCAATTAAATTCTGACTTTGGGATATCTTCCAGAAAGAAAAGAAAGAGATATTATATAATAAATATCTCTCCATTTGTTTAAACGTTTTGCATATGAGAGTGGCTTCATATTTTAAAATAAATTTGGTAGATAACAATTTTTCATTTTTTTAAAATTTTATATAACTCTTCTTGATAAATTTAATTGATGGCATTTTAAATGCACTTTCCTACGTCCTAGAGAGTTAAAATTTGGTACACAGCTTAAATTTGTTGAACATTTTATTCGACAAAAATTTGATGGATCTTTAAATATAGATCATACATTTTTTTCGAAATGGCCTGAAAATAATCCCCGTTCACGAAAATAATCCCCGTTCACTTCTATAAATCATTGGTGTAATATTGTTAAAAATTCTGATGTGGACAGCACATGTCTTTCTCTGCAGACTCATATTCGTTCTCTTTATTTATTCAATGATAATTTGAGTTTATCTGCACAACATAAGTATTTTAAATGACATTGAATTTACACGTTAAACTTAAATTTGGTTCTCATTTGATAGCTGGACTTATTGTCAAAGGTGGCGTAGCGAAAACTCGAAAAAACTAGAATATCTCAAGAACGGCTAGTCCTAGAGTAATGGGGTTAGTCTTATTCTTTTTGTTGTCAAAAATCACATATAAAATAGGAATTTAATTGATATAATTGAGCACACGTAGTCTTTTATTTTTATATATAACGATTTTTGCTGGCCATTTCGCAAAAATAGCCCGTTCCTTTTTCCCGAATCGTAGTAGAATAACCTACAAATGATTTATATACAAAATTTTGTTAAATTTGGTATATAAATCACTTGTAGGTTATTGAAATATTATACTCCAAATTTTGTTAAATTTGGTTCATTAGTTTTTAGCTAGAGTGGATAAAGGCAATTTCTGCGGCCATTTCGCAAAGAAGGCAGATTCTTTTATTACGAATCGTACTATAATCTAATGAACATCAGGATTTCCCACAAAAAACAGACCTACCAAATTGTATGAAATTCGGTCCATTAGTTTTTCAATTAGAGTGGATGTAATATCCACACAGACACACAGAAACATACACAGATACACCCTTACACACACAGACGTCTTCCTAAAAGTAGTTTTTTCGTGTTCTAGAAGTCCCAAAACGTGTAGATCCTTTGAAAATTCGAGTTCCGATCTTCGGCACGATTCCAATACTTTGAGTACATACACATACACATATATATTGTCTGTGTATTATCTGTGTATCTAAATTCCGTGCCTATGCAATTACAATAGTTGTGATTTTAAATGATCCCTAAACTTTTATTATTTCTTCAAGGAAGCCTAATTTTAACATATGCAGAATGCAAATATCTCAAGCGATTGTAAGATGAATTACATAAGAATTGCTGAATTTTTTTCACACAAATTTATTTAGCTCTGGAGTCTGGAATACAAGTTATATGAATGAAATATTCATTGATTTTGCATAAAGAATCAGATGATTTATATTTCGATACAGTTTTAAATATTTAAGTATAATAAATTACTGTAGTACTGTGATAATGTAAAAGATATTACCACTGAATGAATCACATTTTAGAAATTTTTAAATGAAATTACATTTCAGTTGGAAAGTGTTTCATAATCAATGCTTATGCATGATTGATCTTTCTTGTCGTATTTTTCGAGGAGAGAAATATATTTTTTCCTTCCGTGCCTGTGTTGTATTTTTGCTAAGACTTGTTTCTATTGAATTCGCACTGAAAAGCGAGTTTGGTCGAGAATTCGTTGAGAATGTCTAGGATTTTCGTCTGGCTGAAATGCGTGACGTGTGATCGCCTGTTACTAGGAGAGCGCGCCTGGCCAATCAGGAAGAGGCGCAAGGAGAAATTCTTTGGCGTGGGCCCGAGAGACCCACGGCAGATTGGAGCTGGAGATTCCGACTGAAAAGTCGCATCGAAAATTTGTCTAAGGAATAGACAAAGGGTTTTGGCCAAAATGGCTAAGCTGGCGGAGTTGGGCATTTGTTTCTAAGGGAAACCGCCCTGCCCTTCTGGAGCTGAATGGAGAAGAACCTGGAAGTTTCGGCAATTTATTTTCATCTTTCTAAAATTATTTTTCTTTATTCCAGGAGTCCTGTTTTCGGTGGCTGGTGATGAGTATCGTTCGCGAAGGTTCGGCTTACTTGCCATACTTGAATGATGTCCTGTTATCTAAATTTTGGACTGTTTTCCTCGACAATCCATTTTGGAAACTGTGTGATTCAGCCTCAGACCGTGTTTTTCCAGAGGGAACTGATTCTGCAAAGTTGTAGTTTATTAAGAGCTCAGGTAACATTTCTTTTCCGGAACAAGAAGTTCCGTCGCAGCACTGGCACAATGAATCCAATTTAATTGATTGTAATTACTCTCCAACTTAAGCAGATATATGATAATTTAATTGAGTGATTTGATTTTGTAAATTGAATTTAATTGTTGAATAATAGTAATTTTGAACAGAGCATAAAGTAAAAATGTTTCTATTGATAAGTGAAGCTCTGAAATCTCTGATTGATAATTTGAAAAGATAAATACATATATTCACTTTTGAAAAATATAAAAATAAATTATTATTTTGTGTGATAAATGAGCCTGTGTTTTTTTGTGTATGCCTTCATGTTTACTCACTGTACATCATTTATTATTTAATTCTCCTAAACTGGGAACTTCGAAATTTGAACCTGGTGTTTATTTTGGTAATTATGATGAAATTAAATGTGTTATTGATAGTTCCTTTTGGTTTGCTAATTTTACGATCACTGGCCTGTGTGTAGTGGAGTCAGTACATGCATTTTCGTACTGAAACCGCTACCAAAAATTGGTGCCGTGACCAGGATATCGTGATTTTTTAAAGTTCTTTTTATTTCATATTGAGTGTTGTATCCGTCCTAAAACTACTTTATTTTTGCTTAAAATCTGTGCATATACATACTAAAACAACACAATGACAATATATTTGAGTTTAAATTTTCATTCAAATTTGATTATTTCTACAACTAAGCCTATTTTTCACCTATGTAAAATGTAAACAGCAAAATATGTAGAATGAGTTGTATTAGAATTACTGTATTTCTTTAACACAAAATAATTCAGTCCATGGAATCTGCATGGCTGATATGAATGAAATATTAATTGATTTTATAAACAGAAGGACGATTTTTTTTAATAAACAGAAGGACGAAGTTTTAAGCATAGAGTTTATGAATTGTAGCTCCATGGTCTTAATTTTTAAATAAAATAAATTATTATAGTATTGTGATGAATGAAATCCTGCTTTTATAGAGAGATCCAGGCATGTTATTTTTTCTATGACGTCATTTGAATTTATTTCAGTTGTTTTCGATGAAATTTTCAAATATAATAAATTATCGTAGTATTATGATAGTTTTAAAAATATTACCGAGGAATGTATTGCATTTTAGAGATATTTAAACCAGGCAATTTATATTTCAATGCCGTCATTTGAATGAAGTTCATTTTTTTCAATGAAGGTTTAAGTTTTCAAATATAATAAATCAATGTAGTATTGTGATAAGTTTTAAAATATTACCGAGGAATATATTGCATTTTCGACTTTTTTAAATAAAATTGCACTGAAGTTGGAAAGTGTTTCATAATCAATGCTTTAAGCATGACTGATCTTTCTTGTTTTTTATTGTTTAAAAAAAATTCTTAATTTTCTGATTCCAATGACACTAAATTCATCCTGCTACGTTAAATAGAACCGATTATATTGCAATGCTAAAAATTCGAACTACTAAGGTTGTCGCCAGTAACTACTAAACGTTAATGCCTTTTTTCTCAAAGACGTGATTTTCGACATTTTTATAAATTTAAATTGATATAAGTCAAATTCTACTGCACGGATATGAATATAATTTCGAACAATTGTTATATATATACTTTTCTTTAATTTGTCTTCAGCAATTGCTGAAATATGTGTTTGTTTTTTAATATGATTTTCGAAAACAATATTTGCAGTGTAAAATCACGTTTTTACTTTCTCTGCAATACATGGTAAGGTATAGGGAAAGTATTGGAATCATGCCGAAAATCGCAACTCGAGTTTTCGACGGATCTACACGTTTCGAGACCTCTAGAATACGAAAAAACCATTTTTAGCGTGACGTCTGTGTGTGTGTTTGTGTGTCTGTCTGTGTGTCTGTGTGTGTGTCTATGTGTCTGTGTGTCTGTCTGTGCAGGTTTATTTATCCGCTCTAACTAAAAAACTAATCGACCGAATTTCACAAAATTTGGTAAGTAAGTCACTTGTGGGCGAGTCTGGTGCTGATTGGTTTTGGGAACGATTTAGAATAAAAGAACCCGCCTTTTTTTGCGAAATGACCCGCAAAAGTTTGTATCCACTCTGACTGAAAAACTAATTAACCGAATTTCACAGAATTCGGTAGATGAGTCACTTGTGGGTTATCCTGGTGCTGATTAGAATTTGGTACGATTCGGAAAAAAATAACCTGCCTTTTTTTGCAAAATGGCCAGCAAAAATTCGTCAAAATCTAAACTAAAGAACTAGGTATACTCAAATATATCCATTAAATGCTCGTTTAATACTCAATTTTTAACGACGAAAATAATAAGACCAATCCCATTACACTAGGACTAGCCGTTCTCGAGATATTTTAGTTTTCCTTATTTTCTCTGCGCCTCCTTTTAAAATAAGTCCGGTTTCCGAATGAGAACGAAAATTGAATTAAAACTGAAATAAATTTAATTAAAATAAAGAGAACGTTAATATAAGTCTGCAGGGAAAGTCATGTGCTGTCCACATCAGATTTTTTTATATTATTTTTTATTATTTTTTTCTGATTTATGTTTACAAAAACTGTGAAGACAATTTACTTCTTATATATTTTTATGTTAAAAAAAGTCCAAATTAAAATTTTAGAAAAATTATTTTTCTACTTCTATCAAAAGGAAAACTTGTCAAATTTTTTAAATTTTAATTCTAGAAAAATATTTTTTTTAACTTTTAAAATTTTGAATATTACATTTTGTTTACTATACTGAAAATATACCTGAATACTCTACCTGAATGGGCTAATATATTATTCATGTACTAACAAAAAACACTGCAATTGGTGTGTTTGCACATGGAATAAAAAGGACGGCGGGGATTGTTTAATATAAAACAGGTGATTTTGGAAATTGAATTGCGTTACATTTAACTATATTAGTTAGCTAGCGTGCGCTTATTTAAGACCCTAGAAAGGCTGGGTAAATTTGTTCCAGTATCTAGTATACTGAGGACATATGTAAAACTATTATTTAAGAATTTTTGTCGAGAAAAGTTGACATTTATTATTTAAGAAACACGTTTTAATTCTCATTTTGTAATAAAAAAAATTATTTTTGGGGGGGGGGGGTGGAGGAAAGAGACACTTTATTTTTTTGCGAAATCTATTTTATTTTAATTTTATACATCAAGTGGTATTTTACCAATGTAGTCTAGACATCAAACAAATCATTTCATTGATTATAGCTTGATAGCCAATATTGGCTCAATGTGCACAGTTCAATAACGTCTTTAAATTGACATGCTACTGGAGACATATAAAAAATAAATTAAAATAAAATAAACTTTCGAACAATATTTAAAGAAATGATTCCTTTAAAATAATATCATTGATTATTTGAAATAATGTAATTGATTTCTTTGAAATATTTTCATTGATTCATTTGGAATTATAACTCAAAACACTGTTACTCCAAGTATTTTATTTATCTCACAATCTCAGTAACTCGTTCATTTAAGCTTGTTGGCTCTCCAAATGACCGTCAAATTTTACTGTCGTAACTTCCGCTTCTACTTCTAATCGGCAGAAAGACACTGATATGTTCATCCATTTATCAGTGATAGAGTCGCCATTCCTTCACGCTTATCTAATTATGTGAATAAAAAAAACCTGGATAACATATATCTCTAAAACAACTTTATGAGGAAGAATGATAGTTGTAGCAATAAAACATTTTGGTGCGTAAACTTTATTCTTAAGACCTACCTATTCACAAAATTTTTGGCGAGCTCTGGAGTGCCTTAAAATTTTTTGTTGACAAAAGTTAATATTTACTATTTATAAACAATTGTTAATTCTCATTTTGTAATAAAAATCGATTTTTTTTTCGAAAAAACAAAATTGTGTTTCTTATCGAATTTACATTGTTAAATTTATTATATCAAATGGTATTTCCCTAATGTAATTTAAATATCAACTACATCCTTGCATTGGTTATAGCATGACAGCCAATGTGCCCACTGTCCAATAACAGCCTTACATTCGCAAGTTACTGAAGACATGGCAAAAAGAAAAAAAACTTGATGTGGGCAGCACATGACTTCCTTTTATAATGCAATGAATTTACTACTTTTACAAAAAAAAATAGGTTATTCTTATTGTAGATACTTATATTCTTTCTAAGATAATGAATTTTCGTCAATTAGTCGTCGTTTTCATTAATTTAGAGTCATTTTTATCCATTTGGCGAGATTTTCGTTAATTTGTCAACATTAATAAAGTTGCCAATTTGGCGACATTTCACCAAATTTGACGCCAAAATCTCGCCAAGCGTTATGGACATAGAAATAAGTTATTTGTATAGCAGATAAATCACTATTGGCATTCAAATGCAAAAGTATTGCTCAAAGCATCTTTTCTCATGAATGGAACGAGCTAGACCAAGGAGAATGATGTCATTAAATTTATCGCATGATATTACATATGAAAAGTGAACATGCTTTCAACAGTTATTATTTTTTAACACTTTACAACAAATTTGAAAAGTGTTTATGACTTTGTTCATTCTGTCTGTCTGTCTGTCTGTCTGTCTGTCCGTTAGCACGATAACTGCCGTAAAAATGACTTAATCAAAATGAAATTTTAGAATGTTGTTCAGACGGTCTGTAGGACCTATGGGAATATAAATAAATAATATCACCCAATTAGTTTTGGATTGAACCCGGGTTGAAAAAATGAAATACATTGAACCCAATGGGACCAAATTTTTCAAACATTTTTTAAGCGGATTTAAATTTCACAAATTGTTTCGAAAATTTTAGGTAATATTCAAATTGTTCCATAAAATATATAAAAAAAAATTCAGCGATATATATTCAGTAGTTCTTAAAATAAAAATTAAAATAATAATTACACCTCTTACATGAAGCGATCAGGTGACCATGATATGAAACGATCACGTGACCAACTTCA
Source organism: Amaurobius ferox (assembly GCA_951213105.1). NCBI lineage: Eukaryota > Metazoa > Arthropoda > Arachnida > Araneae > Amaurobiidae > Amaurobius > Amaurobius ferox. The sequence goes on from OX578154.1 coordinate 35,500,828, forward strand.
AAATATAATACGGCATCCATCTTTTCTCAAAATCGTCATTTTTAAAGTTCTTTTTAATTCATATTGAGTGTTGTATTCGTCGTAAAACCTCTTTATTTTCGCTTAAATTCTGTGCATCTACATACTGAAACAACGCAATGACAATATATTTGAGTTTAAATGAGCATCCAACTTTGATTATTTCTCCAACGAAGCCTATTTTTCACTTATGTGAAATGTAAACAGCAAAATATGTAGGATGAGTTGTATAGGAATTGCTGTATTTTTTTAATGCAAAAGAATTTAGCTCATGGTGTCTGCATAGCTGATATGAAAGAAATATTCATTGACTTTACCGAGAGAAGGACGATTTTTTGCGATGAAGTTTTAAGCATAGAGTTAAATTACTTATAGCTCCATGGTCTTAATTTTTAAATAAAATAAATTATTATAATATTGTGATGAATGACATGAATGGGAAATTATTTATGAATGAAATGCTGCTCTTTTAGAGAGAGCCAGGCGTGTTATTTTTTCTATGACGTCATTTGAAAGTTTTTCAGTTGTTTTCGATGAAGTTTTTAAATATAATAAATTATCGTGGTATTATGATAATTCTAAAATTGTTACCGAGTAATATATCACATTTTAGAGATGTTTAAACCAGGCAATTTATATTTCAATGCCGTCATTTGAATGAAGTTCATTTTTTTGGATAAATGTTTAAGTTTTCAACTATAATAAATCAATGTATTATTGTGAGAAGTTTTAAAATATTACCGAGGAATGTATTACATTTTAGACATGTTTAAATAAAATTGCATTGAAGTTGGAAAGTGTTTCTTAATCAATGCTTTAAGCATGATTGATCTTTCTTGTTTTTAATATATGGGAGTTTTTGATAATTTTATTTGAAAAATATGAAATATCTCGAGAATGGTTCACGCTAGCGATCTAAAGTTTGTAGTTTATATTAATCGTTTTCTAAGGATAAATAACATAAGAAATGTCTTTTAGCGTAACTTTATTAAAAATTTTTATTTTTTGATGATTTATTCAAAATTTCACTTGAAAATTTAGGGGAGTTCTGTACTGTATTCGATTGTATTTAATAACAATAGGCTTCCAGTATTCAAGGATTATAATTTTTGTACCAAATTTCATTCGAATCGGTCCATTCGTTCGTGAGATATCGTCTCCACAGGCTCACTGACACGCACACACACACACACACTTACTTTCACACATACACACAGACACACATACACACACATACTTTCACACACACATACTTTCACACACACACACACACACACATACTTTCTCACACACGCGCACACACACACACACACACACACACACACACACACACACACACACACACACACACACACTCACAGACATCACCTCAAATATGTTTGATTCGTGATCAGGGTTGCTTGAAAAGTGTTCTCCCGTCGAAAACTCGAATTGGAATTTTTGACCCCGTCGCAATATTTTCCTTATACATTATACTATGTATATATAAGAAAAGTAATAAACTAATATAAAATAAAATTTTCGAACAATATTTCAAGAATTAATTCCTTTGAAATAATGTGGTTGATCCTTGAAATAATGTGATTGATCCTTGAAATAATGTGATTTATTTCTTTGAAATCGTTTCATTGATTCTTTTGAAATTATAACTCAAAGCATAGTTACTCCAAGTTCTTTATTTATCTCTTTATTGCAATAGCTCGTTCTTTTAAGCTTGTTGGCTCTCCAATTGACCGACAACTTTTATGGTCGTAAATTCCGCTGCAACTTCTAATCGTGCAGAAAGACACACACATGTTAATCCATTTATCAGTGATACAGCCGTGATTTCTTTAAGCTTATGTAATTATGAAAAGTAAAAAAAAAATGTGAGACCATATATCTTTAAAATTACTGTATGAGGAAGAATTATATTTGTAGCAATAAAACAGTTTGCTGCGTAAAATATATCGGTCTACAACATTTTTGGCTGTCCCTAAAGCGCCTTAATAATTTTGGTTGAGTACCGTTGACATTTATATATAAAATACTTGTTAAATCTTATTTTGTAATAAAACATCGATATTGTTTTCAAAATAACAAAATAGCTTTAATGGAATTTATTTTTATCTAATTTAATATATCACGTGGTATTCTACTAATCTAGTCTGGATATCAAATAAATCCTTGAAATGATTGCAGTGTCTTGACAGCCAATATTGACTTAATGCCCACAACCTAATGATAGCATTAAATTGACAATTTATTAGCGACATGACAAATAAAACCTTTTACGAACGATATTTAAAAAATTATTTCTTTTAAAGTAATGCGATAGAAATAATGCCACTTATTCCTTTGAAATAATAACTCAAATCAGTGTTACTCCAAGTACTTTATTTATATCATAATCTCAACAGTTCTTTCTTTTAAGCTTGTTGGCTCTCTAATTGACCGTCAAATTTTACGGTCATAAATTCCGCTTCTGTTTCTAATCAGGCAGAAGGACACTCATGTGCTCATCCATTTAGCAGTGATAGAGCTGGGATTCCTTCGCGCTTATCTAATTATAAAAAGTAAAAAAAGGAGAGGCCATATATCTCTAAAACAACTGCATGAAAAAAAATCTGATGTGGGCAACACATGACTTTCCTTATATAATGCATTATATTTACTACTTTTACAGTTAAAAAAATGCTATTCTTATAGTAGATATTTATATTCTTTCCAAGATATTGACTCTTCTTCAATTAGTAGTCATTTTCATTGATGTAAAGTCATTTTTATCCATTTGGCGAGATTTCTGTTAATTTGGCAGCAATTAAAAATGTCGCCAAGTTGGCGACATTCCACCAAATTCATCGCCAAAATCTCGCCAAGCGTTATGGACGGAGAAATAAGTTATTCTCACAGCAGATAAATGACTATTGGCTTTCAAATACAAAAGTATTACTCAAAGTATCTTTTTTCATGAATGGAACGAGCTAGATCCACGAGAATGATGTCACACAATTTATCGCATGGTATTACATATGAAAAGTGAACATGTTTCTCAATAGGAAATATTTTTGTTTATTTTATAAAACTTTTTGATAATCTTTTTGAAAAATGTGCAATATCTCGAGAACGGTTCATGTTAGCATTTTAAAATTTAAGTCAATCGCATTCTAATGAAAAATTACATAAGAAATGTCTATTTGCGTAACTTTATTGGTGGTTTTGATTTTTTGACGATTTTTTCAAAATTTCACTCGAAAATTTAGGGGGGTTCTGAACATTCGATTGCGTATAAAAACAATAGGCTTCCAGTGCTTATGAATTGTGATTTTTGTACCAAATTTCGTTCAAATCGGTCCATTCCTTCGTCAGTTATCGTCTCCACAGTCTCACGATTTTTAACGAAGAAAAGAATAAGACTAACCCCATTACACTAGGACTAGCCGTTCTCGAGATATTTTTGTTTTTGGTATTTTTCTACGCCACCATTGAAAATAAGTCCATTCAGCAAATGAGAACGAAAATTGATTTAAAAGTGAATTAAATTTAATTAAAATAAAGAGAACGTGGATATAATTCTGCAGCGAAAGTCATATGCTGCCCACATCAGATTTTTTTTTGTATTTTCTGTGAAAATTATTATAAAATTTTAACAAGAAATATCAATCATGCATAAAGCATTGATTATTAAACACTTTCCAACTGCAATGCAATTTTATTTAATTTTTTGTAAAATACGTTACATTCAGCGGTAATATTTTTAAAATTATCACAATACTACAATAATTTATTATATTCGAAAACTTTAAACCATGGAGGTAAAATTACTTTCTAACTCAATGCTAAAAACTTCATCGAAAATCGTCGAAATGAAATTTATTCAAGTGACGTCATTGAAATATAAATCGTCTGGCTCTCAATGTAAAAGCTGTAAATTCATACACTTTTATTCCATCCCTTTCTTTCATCACAATGCTGCAATAATTTATTTATCTTCAAAACTTAAAACCATGGAGGTGAAAGTACTTTAACTCTATGCTGGAAAGTTAATCGAAAAAGTCTGCTATGAAATTGTCTGCTTCTCTATGTAAAATTAATAAATATTTTATTCATATCAACTATACTGCAGACTCCAGAGCTAAATAATTTGTGTATAAGAAATTCAGCAATTCTTATACAATTCATCTTACATCTTGATGTGTTTACATTCTCTATAAGTGAAAATTAGGTTTCGTTGTAGAAATAATCAAAGTTGGATGTCATTTAAACTCAAATACATTGTAATCGCTTTGTCTCAGAATACGTCGTTTTGTTTCAGAATACGTCGCTTTGTTTCAGAATTCTGACGTCGCGCAGTTATCACCAAATATCACCCATTTACAATGAGACGGTTTGTGCCTATGTGGTTTATCAGGCGCTGAGAGGTAAACTCGCATTCCTGGTGCTGCCATTTAGTGAATGGCATAACGATCATCGTCGTGACAGAAAGATGAGGTCTCTTTTATAGTTACCATTTGTGGGATTAGCTGGTTATCATGGTGTTAAATTTCTGGGCCTAATATGTGGTAATCCAAAACTATAAGTTTAGACCAAAATATTTATGAGTGTTCGATCTCTAGTCGGTTGTTCTTCGGAAAGGTGTACAATAGAAAGCCATGTGTGACCCATGTAGATAGTCGTATTTTCGTTAATAAAGTTCGTTTAATTATAAACCGGCCATGTCGTTTAAACATGGGTAGAAGGATAGCCAATAATATCTGAGCTTTTTTATATATATAATTAAAAAAAATAATAACTGCAAAATATGTAATGTATTAAGAAAAATGTGTAAATTATTAATATCACTGAAGTTCCGAACTCATCGCGTCTTGGTCGAATCTTAGTTATTTCATGTCTAGCATATTCGACCTTTGGGAAGTTATTGTCTTTCATTAAAATGAAGTATTTATTTTCGGAATACAAAATGTTAACAGCATCACGAAGTCGTATCGATAAAAAATGAATGTTCACGGATATATCGGACTCAAAATTTTATTTACAGTCTAGAAAGTTACAGTCTAGACATACTATCAACTACATATTCAAGGACATTTAATAGAAAGACGTACAGAAATTACTGGGAAATATTCAAAGGAGAATCCAAAAAAAATATAGATGGAAGAAGGGAATACAATATTGAGTTGAAAAGAAATAACACAGGTATAAAATATTCAAGAAACTATATTCGAGAAGTACAATTTAATCCTATAGTAGAGTGTATTTTTGAGAATCATAGAACAAACTAGAGAATTGCAGTATTCAAATTTTATTATTTTTATTCAAATTTTCAAAGAAATGTCGTGCGTGTCAAAACATTCGATTGTTAATGCTCTGCAGAGAGGCAATTGTTTCAACAATTTATCACATAAAATGAAACTGCTTATAACTGAATAGAAGATTCTAGTACTTCATTGAAGAAATCAGGCATAAGCAAATAATTTGGAAGACACACTCATTGTGGATGAAAGTATCAAAGGACCACTTTTGTGCTCATTATGACACTTCTCGGCATGAAATTATGGATGGAAGCAAGACATTTGCTATACGCTACAATTTTCACGAACCTATATTGGAACTGACAATCAGTCCTTCAACGTATAGACAATTCATATAGTCCTTCAACAGCATCAAATTCCTATACAGTGTAGCCAGGGCGACACGAAGTTGTATAGAACAAGTTATTAATCCCCGCCAGTAAGGGATGCTCTAAAAAATTTGAAGAATAGACAGTTTTTTTGATTATGAAATTGACCTTTGCAGATTAGGTCGATTTTCGAACGTTAGATCGCGTTTAAAATCATAAGGGTTTCAATATTCACGCATTGTAATATTTGTACCAAATTTATAAAATTACGTTCAAACTTCTCCACTAGTTTGTGAGATACTACATTAACAGCTTCACAGACATATATACGCACACATACACAATCACAAGAAAGATTCAATTCGAATTCAGGGATGCTTGAAACGTTCTTTTTGTCGAAAATTTTAATTTGAAATTTCGACCCCTTTAATATACTTTCCCTGTATATGACAGTTACTATGTAGGGAAAGGAAAAATGTATGGTACATAGAAAAAAATCTGTTGTGGGCAACACATGAATTTCCTTATATAATGTAATGAATTTACTACTTTTGCAGTAAAAAAAATTGGTTTTTCTTATAGTAGATACTTATATCCTTTCCAAGATATTGAATTTTCGACACTTAGTCGTCAATTTCATTGATTTAGCGTCATTTTAATCCATTTGGCGAGATTTCCGTTAATTTGGCAGCATTTCAAAAAGTCGCCAAGTTGGCGACATTCCGCCAAAATCTCGCCAAGCGTTATAGACGAAGAAATAAGTTATTCTTACAGCAGATAAATGACTATTGGCGATCAAATACAAAAGTATTGCTCAAAGTATCTTTTTTCATGAATGGAACGAGCTAGATCCACGAAAATGATGTCACCCAATTTATCGCATGGTATTACATATGAAAATTGAACATGTTTCTCAATAGGAAATATTTTTTTTTTCATTTTATATGACTTTTCGATAATTTTTTTTCAAAAATGTGCAATATTTTGAGAACGGTTCATGTTAGCGTTCTAAAATTTATGTCAATCGTTTTCTAATGAAAAATTATATAAGAAATATCTATTTGCGTAACTTTATCAGCGGTTTTGATTTTTTGACGATTTTTTCAAAATGTCACTCGAAAATTTAGGGGGGTTTTGAACATTCGATTGCGTATAAAAACAATAGGCTTACAGTGTTTACGAATTGTGATTTTTGCACCAAATTTCGTTCGAATCGGTCCATTCGTTCGTCCAATATCGTCTCCACAGTCTCACTGACACACACACACACACACACACACACACACACACACACACACACACACACACATATATATACACACACATACTTTCACACACACACACACAGACAGACATCACTTCAAAAATCTTTGATTCGTAATCAGGGATGCTTTAAACGTGCTCTCCCGTCGAAAACTCGAATTCGAATTTCCGACCCCGTCACAATACTTTCCTTATACATTATGTACATAAGGAAAGTAAAAAGTGTACGTATAATATGTACGTATATAAAGGGAATTTCCTTCACAACACTCTGAATCCAATAGGAAATTTTTCTCCAAACTCTTTTGTAAAAATGTGATACATATAATGCCAGAGCTTTTTCGCCTTTTTATTAAAATGAAAAGCATTTTGTACCAGAGTATTGATAGAATGAAAAAATGAAATTCAGAAAAAAATGACCGCAGGAAACAGGGTCTTAGAGCAGGTTGAAGAAAAATTGATTTAAATCATAAATTTTTGTTTCTTTCGATTTTATATGTACTACTTTCAAAAATAAAATGCAATAGAATTATATTAAAAATGTAGTAGTTCAAAAACAACTTGATATAATGATATAGACATTCCATTGTCAGTTCACCCCATGTAAGTAAGCCTTGAAGAATATATATATATATATATATATATATATATATATATAATTTTGAAAGAACAAGTATTCTTAATCATAATTTTAGCGGGTAGTGAATTATATTTTGTATTAAAAATGTTTGAAGAAGAATATAATTTATAATGCTACTGTAACGTTCGCCAATCTGGCATCTATATATATATATATATATATATATATATATATATATATATATATATGTATATAACGTAATGATATAGCTTTTACTATCATTTTAGCAGTTTCATTTATACTTATGTTTACAAAAATCTCATTTTTTTTGTAAATTGGTTTACAAACGGGATCAGAATATATCTTTCTCAGATTTGTTAGTGCAAATAATTTTGCATAGAAAGAACAAGTATTCTTAATCAATATTTTGGGGGATATTAAATATACACTACCCGACACAGAAACTTCAACACCATGAAAGAGCGAATAGAGTTTGATGATAAAGAACACACAAACAGAAATGGCAAAATTAAGTAAGCGATGTTAATTCCAGAAGGATAATGCAATACATTAATAGCATAGACATGGTGATCAGTAGGTAGTAGGATCAGCTCTTGTCGCGATAGAAGCAGAAAACGTAAGAGGTACAGATGCAATGAATGTGCGCATATTTTCCTGAGGGATGGATTGACATATGCTTCAACCAACCGCTAAATATCGTCTTCTATTTGAAACGGAGACTGGGCAATTGAACGTGGTCAATAACGTCCCATAAATTCCCAATGAATGAGAGATCTGGAGAGAACGGAGGCCAAGGAAGCCGCTGGATACGTTGCAGGGCTTGTCTTCTGATAGTTTCTGTGTGCGGTGGTACGTTATCTTGCTAGGAACTAGAATTTTTTAACCGCTGAAGGTAGGGTAGTGCAACCGTCCGCAGCCCCTCATTCACGTAACTCTGTGCTGTCATTATATCTCTGATACGAGCCAGAGGTGACCGGCTATCGAAGCCGTTGGTACCCCAAACCATGATTCCGTGTTGTCAAGCAGTATGGCGTTCAACAGACGCAGCAAAATTGGATCTATTTCCCCGTCGTCTCCAGACTCTCACATGGCGACTATCATTTCACAAAAAGAACCAAGACTCGTCACTGAACAGTACCATGTCCCATTCAGTCGTCCATAGGGCTCGAACCCGAACACCATTGCGATTTCTTGCGTCGGTGTCTTATCGTCAATGGCAGTCTTCGTAAAATGCTGTTTGAGTACAAGCCGCATTCTGCCAATCGTCCAGAAACTGTTCTCTCTGTTATTGAAATGTCCAATGTTCCCTTGCTAGGTATGCAAAAGTAAACATACGTCGTTTGTGGCCTCACAGCATTCCTCCGAAGAATCGATCAATGCCTGCTGACATACGTCTGGATAAACCTTTACTACTGCGACTATTCACATACCCTTCTTTAATCCATCTTTCCCAAATCATTTGCTCAGTGGGTGTATCAACGCGCCGTTTCAGCGGCAATACGCCGGTACGACCACCCAGCCGTACGTAGGCATAAAAAAATCCCTCACCTGATCGTCCAAATGCTGGAAAGGACTTCGTCGTTGTCGGACAGGCATCCCTTCAACAATACGTGTCTTTTAAAATGGAAACAGATTCGAAAACGGGTTTCTGTAGACGACAGAGAGTAACAAGTATGGTGTCTAGAATACCTAATGTCGCGATCAAGGGGAAAATCCAGAGAATTGTTCAGAGAATGCAACAGATGGCGCTGTAGTCGAACCTCACCCGCTTATGGCAGACGACACTGTGCTAAACTATGCTAAATACACGCCATTTTAAATAATGAATTTAAACCAATTAACTATTTGAAATATGTTTCAACGTCAAAATAGGGTTTCAAGAGATCTATGTTTGCACAAGAACAGTTCCTTTTATAGTCAACAGACAGATATTAATGAAAAATACTTATTTTTTTAATTCTTTTCTTGCAATAAAACAAACCGATTTATAGGTCTGTGAACAGTTGAATTTTTCTTTTCATTATTATTTTGTATGACATTACATTATTATTTTGTAAAAAGTTTCATATTATTTTGTAAAGAATGTCATTATTATTTTAAAAACAACAGTTTATTTTTGTATTTATATGAAATAGACATAAAATCAAACAAATTCATCCTACAACTGAGGGAGGGGTACAAAATTGATGAACATTTACTCTAAGTTTGCTTCAAATAATGCATTTTTAGGCAGAGAAGCATGTAAATTTTCCTTTATTAAAAAATTTAAATGAATTAGCTTAGATAAAATTTAAATAAACTTTTTGCAAATAACTCATTTTATGAATTGCGTTTGGGGATAAGATATAGTTAAATTTATATTTTAGTAAAACAAATAATAAAACTTACCTAACTATTATTAAAATTCATCTGTAAATCATATTATTTCAAATCCTTGAAGACTACCTTATATACAGCGCTATTAGGATAAGAATATTCTATCTTGATTATCTTTTCATTACGTTTTTTTATTTTTTTATTGAAATGTATATTTTATGCATCAGTCAAATTGGTTAATATAAAGACTTATTTCTGGTTTTTAAATGCAAAGAAATTACGAGGGTGGTTCAAAAAGTAAGCTAACAAGTCCTGTGAGAGGAAGGGTTTATTCACGAAATCAAAGAGATACACATAGTTAGCAAGGCACTGGTACTCATTATTTTTCCACATAGTCACCATGGTTGTCGCAGCATTTGTTCCATTGGTAAACCAATCTATCCAACCAGCATAGAAGAAATCAGGGCCCAGGTCACGGAGCCACTCAACGACGGGCTTCCTGAACTTCGGCATCGGTTGTGAAATAACGATCTGTCAGGTGCTTCTTCAACTGTCCGAAGAGATGAAAATCGCGTGGTGCGAGATCCGGGCTGTAGGGTGGGTGTTCCAGTACATTCCATCAGAAACGCTGTACCAAATCACGTAACAGAGGCCGTATGCGGTTGGGTGTTGTCGTGCAACAACACAAAACCTTTCATTTTCAATTCAAATAAATCGCATGCCGAATTTGTGCACCTGTGAGAGCTCTTGTTGCCTTACGTTTTGAACCACCTACGTACATCATTGTTATAAATTTCTTTATAGTAATTTACACTCTGCATTAACCATATGCAGCATATCATAACTATGTGCATTAATTAAATCAATTTTGTATAATTACATCATATAGAGAACTTTTAAATAAATCTATTTCTCATGCTGGAGTTCACACTTCACTGAATGAATTTTATAATTTCAACAATAACTTTGAAACACTTAAAAAAATTGATATGTAAATAGAAACAAAATATTTACAGATATGGTATTATTTCTTACTTTATATTACATAATAAGGTTATTATTTCACAACGTTTAATAAAATACAACTTTATAATATAAGTATATACATTCTTGTAAAAAAATAAATGGAAATTACCTACTTTAAAGGAGACAAACACTAAATTTAAAAATAGAAAATATTTTAATAATAAAAGAGTATCATTATTATTTTAATATTTTGCATACATTTCATTTATTCAGATGCATTATTTATATTTTTCACTTTGTCCCTTTTGATATATTTGTTTCTATTGACATCTCTATTAAAACAAAATTCGACTATCAAGCAAAATCTCAACAATGTTTTTATCAGTAAGACTTTGTAGCTTTCACATCCAGTAAAGTTTAATGTGGAATGTGATAACGTGTCAAATAAGTCAATTATACTATCCCTGTGCAGTATATATATAGAGAAAAACGTTGTAAATTTGTCCTCTAAGTTTTTAATAAAATAAAAAAATTATTATTATCTAGCAAAATTTAAAAATACAGTTTAATGGATAACTTCACTGAACGACAACAGATGGCGCTACTCACCCGATGCGTCCTGACTTATTGGATCAAGTTTTTGAGCAATTTTCCCTGAGACAACACTAGATATTCTAGGCACTGTAGAACAACTGTTGCCTCATCTGCCGTTTTCATCCATTTTATCTGGCACACTAATCACGTGACCCACTTGCATTTCAGATCAATTGCATACAACGGTCAACTGCGTCTGTCTCACAATTTACATAATTGTACGACCAAAGGTTCGTGGTATCGCATTTTCGATGTCGGATAGTGTATATTGTAATAAAAATGTTTGAAAAAGAATATAATTTAAAATGCTATTATAAACTTTCGTTACTCCGGCATTTAATGGTTCGGCACACTGAGTTCCGAACATGTACATATTTACTGTCTACCATGCTGCGTCTTCGTTGCATATTTATTATCTATCACGTTGCATGAATGGTATTTGAGTCCGTTCTTCTGTACTGAGGTACAATCACCTCAATGAACTAAATGGTTTCATAAGAAAATTTCTGTTCATTGTAGTTTACGTTTGACTTTTTACATTTATTTATATAGTTTGTCACATACTGATCAGTGTAATACCATCTGTGTAACATTTTAGGCAATTGCATATCATATTTATTGTCCATTACTTTGTTTTAAACAAAATGTTACCAAAGCTTTTCCTATTTTAGCTCGACATCCAATAATCAATCAAATTTGGTAATCCAGCACCGCTTAATTCCGAGAGTGCACAATTAGCCTTAGTTTACTGCATTGGAATTTGCACATTTTAAATTTCGTCGGTCAGTCTATTTCCTGAACTGGCAACGCACAGAATCGTGGATTTCAATCAGCAGATGAAGTTAAAAGTGCATCGCAGATTCAATTAAAGGACATGGCTAAAATGGATTCCAGAAGTGCTTCAATGACCTTTACAAGCGATGGCAAAAGTGTGTTATTGCGTAAGGGTCTTATTTCGAAGGAGGATGTGTTTCAGCATTTTAATTGATAATATTTTTTAAGTTATAGACTCAATCCGGGAACTTTTGAATCCTACCTTGGATATATACTTCTATACATTATTTTGGCAAAAACATGTAATTTTTTCACTGAAATGGACCTAACGAATCTTTAGATTTATTTCACTCCTGTTCTGATAAAATCACAGTGAAAATTCCTCAAGAGAACAGGTAATCGGCAATAATACATTACATCAATATTTCAGATTTTCCCCCAACTTTTTCATTATTTTTCACTTTAAGAGCTAAAATGTCACTTCACAATAAAAGAAGATCCATAAATTGGAACTGAAATTCACTTGACACAAAACAGGAAGAATGAAAAACATGTACAGTCACCAAAGGTAGAAGACAATTTTTTACGTATGGATTTATGCTGGATTCTAGTTTCATCCGCAGAATCCCCAGTAAAATACAAAACAAAATTCGGATATATGAAAATGGAATTTTCGGAGACATCGACAATATCAGAAATACCCTTTTTACATTATTACGGTCCCTACAATACATGGTAATGTATCGGGGAATAACTGGAATCGTGACGGAAATCAAAAATTGAGTTTTTGACTGATTCACATGTTTTGATAATTCTAGAACAAGAGGAACTATTTTTAATGTGGTGTCTGTATGTGTGTGTGTATACCTGACTGTGTTTTCGAAGCCTATGTGAGTGTGCCGATGTCTGTATTTGTATATATGCATCGTATGTATCAACTTCTGGTCAAAAACTAATGGAGTTGTATAGGTAATCCACTTGTGGGTATCTCTGGTGCTCTTAAGATTATTAAGTTTAGAAGAAATGAACCATGAATATCTTCAGAATTGACCTATAAATTTCACCAAAACCTGAGGTAGAAACATAAATGAGTTTATATGTTTGTTTCAATTAAATGCTTGTTTTATACGTAATTGTATGTTGAAGATATGATTAAGATTAACACCATTACTCTAAGATTAACCGTTCTCGAGAGATTTGAATTTTTTCCCATTTTTGTAAAGATTTTCCACATTTTCACAATATTGAAAATACACACAGTCCCAAAATTGAAAGTACAATTTAGGTAAAATTGCAAATTCAGAATAAATCGAAATCATTATACATGTTCTTACTTTTGTGTATGTCTATTTGTATAATTAAACATAATGTAACGAAGGATAAAAATAATGAATGCATTAATGTTAATCTGTAAGAAAAATTATGTGCTAACCACAGAGTTTTGTTTACTAAGACTTAAATTGTTAGATAAAAAAATATTACTAATATATATCTATATTATATATATATATATATATATATATATATATATATATATATATATGTATATATATATATTTATCTATATATATATATATATATATAGTATATATATGTATATATATATATATATATATATATATATATATAGTATATATATGTATATATATATATATATATATATATATATATATATATATATATATATATATGTAAATATATATAATAAAATTATAATATGAAGTTCTCATGATAGAATAGAGAGAAGTTGTAACTCATAAACCCTTAACTTAAAAAATTTTAACAACATAAAAATATGTAAATAATAGTGATTCACCAATCAAGAGGAGACTCAAATGCATATATATATAGTCATCAAGCTAAATGTAATCAACATATATCAAGAGTGAGAATTTAAACAATAAAGATCAATCATGCATAAGCATTGATTATGAAACACTTTCCAACTGAAATGCAATTTCATTTAAAAATCTCTAAAATGTGATACACTCAGTGGTGATATCTTTTACATTATCACAGTACTACAGTAATTTATTATACTTAAATATTTAAAACTGTATCGAAATATAAATCATCTGTTTCTCTATGCAAAATAAATGAATATTTCATTCATATAACTTGTATACCAAGCTCCAGAGCTAAATAATTTTGTGCGAAAACAGTTCAGTAATTCTTATGTAACTCACCTTACAATCACTTGAGATATTTGCATTTTGCATAAGTTAAAATTAGGCTTCGTTGAGGAAATAATAAAAGTTTAGGGATCATTTAAAATCACAACTATTTTAATTGCGTAGGCACGGAATTTAGATACACAGATAATACACAGATACACAGATAATATGTGTGTGTGTATGTATTCAAAGTATTGGAATCGTGCGAAAATCGGAACTCGAATTTTCGAAGGATATACACGTTTTGGGATTTCTAGAACACGAAAAAACTACTTTTAGGAAGACGTCTGTGTGTGTAAGGGTGTATCTGTGTTTATTTCTGTGTGTCTGTGAGGATATTACATCCACTCTATTGAAAAACTAATAGACCGAATTTCATAAAATTTGGTAGGTATGTTTTTGTGGGAAATCCTGATGTTCATTAGATTGTAGTACGATTCGTAATAAAAGAATCGGAATTCTTTGCGAAATGGCCGGCAGAAATTGCCTTTATCCACTCTAGCTAAAAACTAATGGAACAAATTTAACAAAATTTGGTGTATAATATTTCAATAACCAACAAGTGATTTATTTATATACCAAATGTAACAAAATTTGGAATATAAATCATTTGTATGTTATTCTAGTACGATTCGGGAAAAAGGAACGGGCTATTTTTGCGAAATGGCCCGCAAAAATCATTAAATATAAAAATAAAAGACTACGTGTGCTCAATTATATCAATTAAATTCCCATTTTATACGTGATTTTTGACAACAAAAAGAATAAGACTAACCCCATTACTCTAGGACTAGCTGTTCTTGAGATATTCTAGTTTTTTCGCGTTTTCGCTACGCCAATTTTGGCAATAAGTCCATCTATCCAATGAGAACCAAATTTAAGTTTAACGTGCAAATTCAAAGTCATTTAAAATACTTATGGCTGTTATTTTGTGCAGATAAACTCAAATTATTATTGAAGAAATAAAGAGAACGTGAATATGAGTCTGCAGGGAAAGACATATGATACCCACATCAGAATTTTAACAGTATTACAACAATGATTTATAGAAGTGAACGGGGATTATTTGCAGGCCAATTCGAAAAAAATGTATGATCTATATTTAAAGATCCACCAAATTTTTGTAAAATAAAATGTTCAACAAATTTAAGCTGTGTACCCAATTTTAACTCTCTAGGACGTTAGAATGTGCATTAAAAATGCCATCAAATTAGTATACCATGAAGAGTTATATAAAATTTAAAAAAAAATTTGAAAAATTGTTATCTACCAAATTTATTTTAAAATGTGTAGTCTCTCTCATATACAAAATAATTTAATCTATTGGAAACTTATTGGTTCTTATATACATATATATATATATATATATATACATATATATATATATATATATATATATATATATATATATATATATATATATATATATATACATATATATATATATATATATATATATATATATATATATATACATATATATATATATATATATATATATATATATATATATATATATATATACATATATACATATATATATATATATATATATATATATATATATATATATATATATATATATATATATATACAATATAAAACTTGAAAAATTGCTACAATTTTTGTTGAATTGATTAAAAAGCTAAAAGCAAAAAATAATTTATAATACAACTTGTAAAGCGCTATGCTGCAATTTTACATGTGTATACCTATATAAATTCCCAAAAAGGACAAGTAACAATGTACTCGTAAATTTCTAGAAGAGTGACATGAGTAACGGCCGGGGGGAGTTGCGACCCCCAACACTCCTGTTAAAGTTTTTTTCCGCCATGGCAAACCACGAGTGAAGTAATAATAACCACGAGTGAAGCAATTTCATACATTAGTATTTTAAATTAATTGTTAAAAACTTTTATAGTGTACTTTTTGGTTTGTTTTAGCGTAGAATAGTGAACTTAAAGATTTACATACTATTGAAAGTGTATATGTATGTATGTAATTTTTACGGTTTTATAAGAGTCATGAAGTAAATATGGTAGGGAGTATCGGCTACCGGGAGCGTTTGCCAAGGCGGAAAAAAGCTTTAACCGGAGTGTTGGGGGTCGCAACTCTCCCCGGCCGTTACTCCTGTCACTCTTCTGGAAATTTACGAGTACATTGTTACTTGTCCTTTTTGGGAATTTATATATATATATATATATATATATATATATATATATATATATACTATAGGATTTTATAGGGACACTCATAAATATTCACTGAAATGACCCACTTACTGAGTGAATGAGAGGGTGACATATCAAAATTATGGAACCACTCTGGACAGAATATTAGTTTTGGTGTTGCTCGATATATCCCAGCTTCAATTCATCATTCAAGTCATCATTCAGCTTCAGGAGAATCATCCAAAATTTGAATTAGGGGTAACGATACAAAAGAATAATAAGACAAAAACTAAAATTCAATTTGATTAAATATCGAGCACTTCCTCTACACCTAGAATCTTCGCTTTGGTGTTACATTATTTTTCTTAGCTTCAAGAGCAACAGAATTATCTAAATTTTGAATTAGGAGGAGACGGTACAAAGGAATAACATAAAAAGAACTGAAATCCATTTTGATTAATTATCGAGCATCTCAGCTCCCGATTTTGGTCTCGTTCGATCCGTCTCAGCTTTGAGGACAGATTAAGAAAATTTGAATGGGGAATGACGATACAAAGAGATTAAAAAAAAACTTACATCACTTTGCCTCTAATAAACAATAAGTACACATTTGTATATCATTTCGCTGCCAAAAGTAAAACTGATTATCAAGAATTTTGACACCGTTACTCTAAGTCCTCAGGACGAGTCGGACGGTCTGGGTCTTCAACGTGTAGAGGTGTCACGTTTAATGAAAGCTAGCCATTGAGAACAGGGAAGGTGTAGTATAAAATTAATTTAAGCAGGTACATCCTTTGGGCAAAAAATAATTTTCTGCTGAAATCCACATACAAATCTTTATATTGATTTGTGTCCTATTCATATAAAACCGTAACGAAATATCAGCAAACGAATAGGTAACATGCAATCAGACATAATATCAATATTTCAGATTTTTCCCATTTTTTCCACGCTTAGAGTTAAAATGCCAGTTTATAAGATCGAAGATCCATAAATTGGAATTGAAATTCGCTTGATACAGAATAGGGAGTATGATAAAAATTTACAGTCGCCAAAGGTAGAAGACAATTCTTTCCGTATATCGATTTATGCAGGACTCCAGTTCCAGGCCCAGAATCTCCAGTAAAATAGAAAAAAAAATGATTGAAGAAAATTGAAATTTCGGATCGATCGCCAATATCAGAAATACGTTTGTAAGAGTATTTTCCTATTTACTGAAAAGCGCTAAATTACTTCAAAGAATAAAAAAGGGTTGCTATACGCAACAATATATATATATATATATATATATATATATATATATATATATAAATATATATATATATATATATATATATATATATATATATATATATATATATATATATATATATAAATATATATATATATATATATATATATATATATATATATATATTAAAATATTTCTTGAAATCCAAACTAATGTTATACGTTGTGTGTGAGATTAAAAGGAACCATTGGCAGTTTTTTGTATTTGCTATCAAACAAAAAGCGCAGAAAAATGACGCCAAATTCGACAGACTTAGTTGGTCCGGAAAGTTATGATCTCATTAAGCATATGTCATCCAAATTACAAGAGTGATTTGGGGCATAAACAATACTTAAGGCCAGGACTTAAAATTAATTTCATTTGATACGGAGCGACCAATCAAACCTCGATACAACATCACGCAGTAGAATAACCAATAAATGTAAGGGGGCGGTCTTTATCCTAGGCCAAAAGAGGTTGATGCTAGCAAGAATAAATAGACCAAAAAGTGAAGTAAATTACGTTTAGATATCGTAAAAGAGATGATTTTCAGAGTCGATCAACTGACGTATGAGAGAAGATGGTTGTAAAATGAGATCCTTATAATATCAACAAGAGAAGTTATTTTTCAAAAAGGAGAAATATGATTACCAATGGCAGAAGTGCAATGCCAGTGAAAGGTGTGCAGTGTCATTCCAGAAGGCCCGAGAAATGCGACACAACAAACTAAGACCAGAAATGCCAAGGAATGTTCTTTTTAACACTTTACAACAAAGTTGAAAAGTATTTATGACTTTGTTCATTCTGTCTGTCTGTCTGTCTGTCCGTTAGCACGATAACTGCCGTGAAAATGGCTTAATCAAAATGAAATATTAGTATGTAGTTCAGACGGTCTGAAGGACCTATGGGAATATAAATGAATAATATCACCCAATTAGTTTTGGATTGAACCCGGGTTGAAAAAATGAAATACATTGAGCCCTATGGGACCTAATTTTTCAAACATTTTATAAGAGGATTTAAAATTCACAAATTGCTTCGAAATTTTTAGGTAATACTCAAATTGTACCATAAGATATATTAAAAAAATTCAGAGAAATATATTCCGTAGTTTTTTAAATAAAAATTAAAATAATAATTACACCTCTTATATGAAGCGATCACGTGACCATGATATGAAAAGACCACATGACCCATTTCAAAATGATATGTGGTATCCATCTTGGTCTCAAAATTGTGATTTTTTAAGTTCTTTTTAATTCATATTGAGTGTTGTGTTCGTCCTGAAACCACTTTATTTTTGCTTAAATTCTGTGCATTTACCTACTGAAACAACGCAATTACAATATATTCGAGTTTAAATGATCATCCAAATTTGATTATTATTACAACGCAGCCTATTTTTCTCTTATGTAAAATGTAAACAGCGAAATATGTAAAATGAGTTATATTAGAATTGCTGTATTTCTTTAACACAAAATTATTTAGCCCATGGAGTCTGCATAGCTGATATGAATGAAATATTGAACTGAAAATTAAATTTCAATGCCGTCATTTGAATGAAGTTCATGTTTTTCAATGAAGGTCTTTTAGGGGTGATAGAACACATCGAAACAAACATTTTCATGCGATGCAAGTGAGAAAATATTCCATAATCGGGGTCATGCCTGTTGAAGAAGCGACCTCGGTTATGGCCTGCCGTTACCTTTGACAATACCGAAGATAAAATGTATGTCGGCCTTCTCCACATTTGTATACCGATACATTCCAAGTCGCTAATGACCTTACATGCAAATATCCTCACTTTTATACTCATGCCTGAAATAGTTCTGTAACGCCTGAAAGAGCATCTAGCGTCTGAAAGTCCCTTCTAGTGTGTAACCGCTTCACTTGCGACAATTCATTCGATAAGAAAAAGTGCTCGTTTCTATGTGTTCTATCACCCTTTAAAGTTTGTTGCATTAGTTTTGAAGCACACTGCATATACCCAGATATCCACTCATTGCCATAGAAGTTTGCGCACCAAGAAATAGTTGTCATAATCGAACAAAATTTTATATATGCGAGTGCAACGTTGATAAAAATCAAAGCAAACAAATGATGCAAAATCAAAGTAAACGGATAATTTATTACAGAAAAAACTGCAAGTGAATGGATCTAGTATCCTGTTGGGTCACCTCTAGCTTGAATACACGATTCGATACGGGTGGGCATTGAATCATACTGGCCCCTTTTTATATCTTGCATCATATCATTCTGCAGTTGTTCTAAGCGCGCCTCTAGTTCGACCAAACTTGTAGGCTGTCCAACTTTTCGTCCTAAGTGATCACAGATATGCTCGATGGGTGACGAATCTGGGGATCGGGCAGGCCAAGGAAGATGGTTAATGTGGCGGAGGCATTCCTGTGACAAGCTTGCTATGTGTGGTCGAGCATTATCCTGTTGAAAAATACCTCCTGGGAATCATGCCATGAGTGGCAACACATGTGGCTGAAGGATGTCACGAACGTACCGCTGGGCTGTCACATGGTTCCGTGGATCAATATTAGAGGTGGCAGGGTGTCGTATGCGACAGCAACCCATACCCTCACACCAGATGTGGGAGCGGTGTGCCGCTGTAAAGCGAAGGCATTATTGAGGCGTTCACCAAGGAGCCTACACACACGTGTACACGGTTGCTTCAATGCCCAAATGGACTCTTGATTCGTCGCTGAAGACGACCTGGTTTCATTCTGTTGCGGTCTAATCCCGTCGAGCGCGACACCACCCCAAAAGGAGGCTACCGTGGGTGGGTGTGATTGGCAACACACGTAATGGGCCCCACGATAGCAAATACCCTTCATTCATGCGATGGTACGGACAGACACCGAGACCAGTAGGGAAGGTGCTGTCTGTGTCCGGATGACGGACAATGATGCAGTTGGCGCTTTGCGTGCGTGTTGGGTGATGTGATGGTCTTCTCGGCTATTGGTCTGCCGAGGGCGTCCTGTGCCTGGCCGCCGTGTAAGCGACCTCTCTCTTATCCACTTGGCGCAACACTTCCTCATAGTAAAGTCAGAACGGCCTAGGTGACGGGCAACAAGCTGAGCTGACCACCCGACTTCTGTCATCCCGATGATTCTTCCCTTCTCGAACTCGGGCAATTGATCATATTGTCTTCGATGCCGGCGCAACGGTATCCCTAATGAAAAGAGTCCATCTGCAGTAGATTAAGTACAGGCAAAAAGCCTGTGCGTACCTTTTTTCTGCGCCAGGGAGAACGTAGTTCAACCCAGCCTGGTGGCATTAAGCAATACGCAAACACGATGTATTGCTCATCATTTGCATATCTGCCTGACTCGTACCTTCATGGAAAGTTTCTTTACGATCTCATAATTACTTCTTGGTGCGCGTATATCATATGGGTAAAGAAAGCCGGTTAGACCAACCGACATATCAGTCGCCATCTTCGTCGAAGTGGTATAGTAGTATAATAGTTGCTCAGTAGATCAGAGAAGACTAATGCAAACATAACAGAGGTTCAGAAAGCTCCACACTGACAACAGCTGCCCATTGAACTAAATTATGATGTAGCCATTTAAAATTATGTAAAGTATGACAGTAGATATTGAATGTGGTGTTATTTTGTTCCTCATCATTTCAAAAAAAATTATTTTAGATACCATGAAACTCAAGCTGATTTCGTTACTATGTTTAACATTCAAAGTATTTCAAGCTTCTTCCAATAAAAATGGGAAAATTTTCTTGTGTGATTTTTGTTTATTACTTATAGGTAAGAATGTCCGCTGGTCATATTAATATTTAATATAACTTTAAGTGTTTACTCATGGAGTTAGAAGGGCGATAAAACTGCTATGGATGAAAGGCTTGGAAATGGCGTTTTGATTTGACTCTTACATCTAAGTGTCGTTAGTGTTAGTAAAGTACTGTTAGTTGACACAATAGTAAGGTGTAGTACATGTATTTTTGATTATTTTTAAATTAAGGATTCCTTAATTATGAAAATAATTAACCAATATTTTTTCACAGTTGAAGGATAAAGTACAGAATATATGGATATAAACATAACTGGAAATGTAAAATAATTTTGAATACGTAGGAATATTCTTAGATCTTTCAGTTTTAATTTGAATTACGCTATTAATTTAGTTTTACAAAATTGCCAGATATTGTGAGCGTTTTGCCATAGAAATGCGTACAACGTAGGACTACTTATCTTATCCCAGCGTCACCTGAATTATTGTTTGAAACGCTATTGTCGTTTTTAACACTTTACAACAGAGTTGAAAAGTGTTTATGACTTTGTTCATTGTGTCTGTCGGTCTATCCGTTCTCATGATAACTGCCGTAAAATAACTTTATCAAAATGAAATTTTAGTATGTTGTTCAGACGCTCTATGGGACATATGGGAATGTAAATGAACAATATCACCCAAATAGTTTTGGATTGAATCCGGGTTCAAAAAGTTAAATATATTGTTTCCTATGGGACCTAATATTTCAAACATTTTGTAAGCGAAGTTAAAATTCCCAAATTGCCATGAAAATTTTAGGATACATTAATTATCCCATAAAATATTTTAAAAAATTAAGCAAAATATGTTCTGCAGTTTAAAAAAAAATAACATAATATTTGCACCCATATTACATGGAGAGATCACGTGACCAATAAAATAAGGCATCTATATTTTTCCCAATGTGAAAATCGTGATTTTTAAAGTTCTTTTAAATTCATATTTAGTGTTGCATCCGCCCCAAAGTCACATTTTTTTAGTATTTTCTTTGCATCTATATTCTGTGCCAACGCAATTATAATATTTTTTAGTTTAAATGATCATGAAATGTTGATTATTTCTACAACGAAGCCTAATTTTAACGCATGCAGAATGTAAACAAATCAAGCTGTAAAATGAGATGTATAAGAATTGCTGCGTATTTTAATGCAAATTACTTTGCTCTGGAAGGTGATATCAATGAAATAAATATACATTGATTTTACATAGAAAAGCAGACGATTTTATAGCATTGCCTGTTTCGATGAAGTTTTAAGCATGATTTAAAAAGTACTTTTACCTCTATGGTTTTAATTTCCGAAGAAAAATAAATTATTTTAGTAATGCTATAACTTAGAAAATGTAGGCAGCACATGGATTTCCTTATATAACGCGGTAAATTTACTTTTTTAAAAGTAAACAAGTGATGGAAAATTTCTATTAAATTTATATTTAGTGTTACTTCCGACCTAAAATCACTTTATGTTTTAGAATGTCTTATGCATCTATATTTTGCGCCAACGCAATTGCAATATTTTTGAGTTTAAATGATCATCAAACTTTGATTATTTCTACAACGAAGCCTAATATTAATGGATGCAGAATGTAAACAAGCGATTGTAAGTTTAGTTGTATACGAATTGCTGAATTCCTTTTATGCAAAATTATTTAACTCTGGAATCTGGAATAAAAGTGTATGAATGAAATATTCACTGCTTTTACATAAAGAGGCTGATGATTTAGATTTCGTTGTTGTCATTTGAATAAATTTCATTTTCTCTATGAAGTTTCAAGTTTTCAAATAAAATAAATTATCATCGTTCTGTGGGAATTAAAAAAAATCTGATGTGGGCAGCACATGACTTTCCCTGCAGACTTATATCCACGTTCTCTTTATTTTAATTAAATTCATTTCACTTTTAATTCAATTTCCGTTCTCATTCGGTAACCGGACTTGTTTTCAATGGTGGTGTAGAGAAAATAAGAAAAACTAAAATATCTCGAGAACGGCTAGTCCTAGTGTAATGGGGTTGGTCGTATTATTTTCGTCGTTAAAAATTACGTATTAAACGAGCATTTAATGGATATATTTGAGTATACCTAGTTCTTTAGTTTAGATTTGGACGATTTTTGCGGGCCATTTTGCAAAAAAAGGCAGGTTATTTTTTTCCGAATCGTACCAAAATTTAATCAGCACCAGATTGGCCTACAAGCGACTTATCCACCCAATTTTGTGAAATTCGGTCCATTAGTTTTTCAGTTAGAGTGGATACAAGATTTTGCAGGCCATTTCACAAAAAAAGCGGGTTATTTTATTCCGAATCGTACCCAAAACTAATCAGCATTAGCCCCGCCCACAAGTGACTTACCTACAAAATTTTGTGAAATTCGGACCATTAGTTATTTAATTAGAGTGGATACAAAATCTGCACAGACAGACACACAGACAGACAGACAGACACACAGACACACAGACAGACAGACAGACACACACACAGACGTCACGCTAAAAATGGTTTTTTCGTATTCTAGAGGTCTCGAAACGTGTAGATCCGTCGAAAACTCCAGTTGTGATTTTCGGTATGATTCCAATACTTTCCCTATACATTACCATGTATTGCAGGGAAAGTAAAAAATATCGCTGAATGTATTGTATTTTAGAGGTGTTTAAATAACATTGCATTTCAGTTGAAAAGTGTTAAATAATGTATGCTTTATGCATGATTGGTCTGTCTTGTCTTAATATGAAGTTTTAACTCCTTACTTTTATCTCCATGGTCTTACTACTATCACGAAATTATCGCCTTGCTTATTAAAGTTGCAGCCAAGTAACTACCCACTTCTACACTTCTACACTTAAGACTTCTATACTTCTTCTTTCTACACTTAAGACTTCTATACTTATTAACATAAATGAAATTTATGTCATTTAACTCTATTTATTTGCGCAATTATATACGTTTATACATACTACGTATTTATATACGATGCAACGAATTTTCAAAGGAAATAAATACTTCCTAGTTCAAGCACTAAAATGATTTGCTAAGTTAATCTTATTAATACGATAAAAGGTCTTCGGACTAAACCATATTAGTAATTCGTGAAATGTAAGCCGACATTTTGAGCCAATAATTCATAAGATATTTAGAGAATAATAAATTTAAAGTCAATTAATCTTTTATTGGAATGTCATCGCAATTTATCTTCTTTATAAATTATTCAATTTTGTCAAATTGCTGTACACTTATTTTTAAATGATTATACCGTGTAAAGTAATAAATATATTAAATACATTTAGAAATATTTAATGAGTTTTGCTTGCATAAATTCGGCAGAAAATAGGGAACTTCAATATCCTTAAAATATAACGAATAACAGTAAAATATCAAAAATAATTATAACGTGTTCAACGATTTTTACTTTCCCTGCAATACATGGTAATGTATAGGGAAAGTATTGGAATCATGCCGAAAATCACAACTCGAGTTTTCGACGGATCTACACGTTTCGAGACCTCTAGAATACGAAAAAACCATTTTTAGCGTGACGTCTGTGCGTGTGTCTGTCTGTCTGTCTGTGTGTCTGTCTGTCTGTCTGTCTGTCTGTGTGTCTGTCTGTCTGTCTGTCTGTGTGTCTGTCTGTCTGTGCAGATTTTGTATCCACTGTAACTAAAAAACTAATGGACCGAATTTCACAAAATTTGGTAGGTAAGTCACTTGTGGGCGGGGCTAGTGCTGATTAGTTTTGGATACGATTCGGAATAAAAGAACCCGCCTTTTTTTGCGAAATGGCCCGCAAAAGCTTGTATCCACTCTAGCTGAAAAACTAATGGACCGAATTTCACAAAATTCGGTAGATGAGTCACGTATAGGTCACTCTGGTGCTGATTAGATTTTGGTACGATTCGGAAAAAAATAACCTGCCTTTTTTTGCAAAACGGCCCGCAAAAATCTTCAAAATCTAAACTAAAGAACTAGGTATACTAAGATATATCCATTAAATGCCCGTTTAATACGTAATGTTTAACGACGAAAAGAATAAGACCAACCCCATTACACTAGGACTAGCCGTTCTCGAGATATTTTAGTTTTTCGTACTTTCCCTACGCCACCTTTCAAAATAAGCCCGGTTACCGAATGAGAACGAAAATTGAATAAAAGTGAAATAAATTTAATTAAAATAAAGAGAACGTGGATATAAGTCTGCAGCGAAAGTCATGTGCTGTCCACATCAGATTTTTACTTTCCCTGCAATACATGGTAATTTATAGGGAAAGTATTGGAATCATGTCGAAAATCGCAACTCGAGTTTTCGACGGATCTACACGTTTCAAGACCTCTAGAATACGAAAAAACCATTTTCAGCGTGACGTCTGTGTGTGTGTCTGTGTGTCTGTCTGTGTGTCTGTCTGTCTGTGTGTCTGTCTGTCTGTCTGTGTGTCTGTCTGTCTCTGCAGATTTTGTATCCACTCTAACTAAAAAACTAATGGACCGAATTTCACAAAATTTTGTAGGTAAGTCACTTGTGGGCGGGGCTGGTGCTGATTAGTTTTGGGTACGAATCGGAATAAAAGAACCCGCCTTTTTTTGCGAAATGGCCCGCAAAAGCTTGTATCCACTCTAGCTGAAAAAGTAATGGACCGAATTTCACAAAATTCGGTAGATAAGTCACGTATAGGTCACCCCGGTGCTGATTAGATTTTGGTACGATTCAGAAAAAAATAACCTGCCTTTTTTTGTAGAATG
This sequence comes from Amaurobius ferox, assembly GCA_951213105.1. NCBI lineage: Eukaryota > Metazoa > Arthropoda > Arachnida > Araneae > Amaurobiidae > Amaurobius > Amaurobius ferox. The sequence goes on from OX578154.1 coordinate 35,527,095, forward strand.
GCCCGAAAAAATTGCCAAAATCTAAACTAAAAAGCTACGTATGCTCAAATATATCCATTAAATGCTGGTTTAATGCGTAATTTTTAACGAAGAAAAGAATAAGACCAACCCCATTACACTAGGACTAGCCGTTCTCGAGATATATTAGTTTTTTTCGTATTTTTCCACCCCACCTTTGAAAATAAGTCCAGTTATCAAATGAGAACGAAAATTGAATTAAAAGTGAATTACATTTAATTGAAATAAATAGAACGTGGATATAAGTCTGCAGGGAAAGTCATGTGCTGTCCACATCAGATTTTTACTTTCCCTGCAATACATGGTAATGTATAGGGGAAGTATTGGAATCATACCGAAAATCACAAGCCGAGTTTTCGACGGATCTACAGGTTTCGAGACCTCTAGAATACGAAAAAACTATTTATAGCGTGACGTCTGTGTGTGTGTGTCTGTGTGTCTGTCTGTCTGTCTGTCTGTGAGTCTGTCTGTCTGTGCAGATTTTGTATCCACTGTAACAAAAAAACTGATGGACTGAATTTCACAAAATTTGGTAGGTAAGTCACTTGTGGACGAGTCTGGTGCTGATTAGTTTTGGGTACCATTCGGGATAAAAGAACCCGCTTATTTTTGCGAAATGGCCCGCAAAAGCTTGCATCCACTCTAACTAAAACTAATGGACCGCATTTCACAAAATTCGGTAGATGAGTCACTTCTGGGTTAATCTGTTGCTGATTAGATTTTGGTACGATTCGAAAAAAAATAACCTGCCTTTTTTGCAAAATGGCCTGCAAAAATCGTCAAAATCTAAACTAAAAAACTAGGTATACTCAAATATATCCAATGAATGCTCGTTTAATGCGCATTTTTTAACGACGAAAAGAATAAGACCAACCCCATTACCCAAGGACTAGCCGTTCTCGAGATATTTTAGTTTTTCTTATTTTCTCTACGCCATCTTTGAAAATAAGTCTAGTTATCAAATGAGAACGAAAATTGAATTTAAAGTGAATTAAATTTAATTAAAATAAAGATAACGTGAATATATGTCTGCAGGGAAAGTCATGTGCTGCTCACATCAGATTTTTTTTAATATTTTCCATCATAGTTGAAAAGTGCTTATGACTTTGCTCGTTCTGTCTGTCAGTTTGCACGACGTCTGATTTTATTGAATTGGAAGTATACAGTACGTTGTTGAGACGGTCTGCCGGATCTTTAAAAGAAAATGAACACTCTCACCCAATTAGTTTCTTTTTTAACCCTGTGTTGATAAAATGAAATACATGCAGCCCTATGTGACTAAATTTTTCAAACATTGTAAGCGGAGATTCTAAAATTGCTTCGAAATTTTTTAGCAATATTCAAATTATCATATGAAATGTGAAAAAAAAAATCACCAAAATATGTTGGGTAGTTTTTTTAAGTAAAAAATAAAATAATAATTACTCCCATATTATACTTGTATGAAGAAATCACGGGACTTATTGCAAAATAAAAGATGGATTTCATTTTCTTTTTCCACCGGGCATAGCGTAGATGATTTAAGATCTATTAAATTTTTATTTATTGTTGCATTCGTTAAAAAAACGCTTTATTTTTGCTTATGACTTATGTATTTAAATTATGTGCCAATGCAATTACAATATTTTTCATTTTAAATTATCATTAATTTTCTTCAATCCCTCAGCTAAGCCTAATTTTAATGCTAAACTATAGTATACAGAAAGTAAACAAATTATGACGTCATTTGAAAAAAGTTCATTTTTAACTTGCATTGTCCTTTTTGATGAAGTTTCGAGTTTTGAAGTAGTAGTAATGTGACAATTTAAAAATTGTCAGTGCTGAATGCATCACATTTTAGAGATGTTAAGGTAAAATTGCATTTCAGTTGGAAAGTGTTTTATAATCAATGATTTGTGCATGATTGATCTTTCTTGGTTTGTTTGAAATATATAGTAGTACTAGTTAGTCCGATGAGTATCATATCTAAGTTGAGTACCGACTTAGGAATAATATTCATCTATATGATAAGTGCTTAACATAATTTTGTCTTCCTATATAACTCCTTCCTTAAAAATTTAAATCCTACAGAATCCCTGCAGTAACTTAGCACACATTACAGCAGCGGCGTACCGTGAGTTTTTGGAAGGTGCGGCAAAGGTGAAAAATTGCGCTCGTCCTTCCCTTACCAGATTACAAACTCAAGCTCATGCGTGCACCTACGCATACACATACATACACACACATACACACACACACACACACACACACAACGCATTCACACACACACACACACAAAACACTCACACACACACACACAAAACATTCACACACACACACACACAAAACATTCACACACACACAGAAATTATTGATCGTGGAACTATTGGAATTTCTAGATTTATTGAATAGCTTTGATTTGAACAGATATTAGCACAAGATTTTTCATTATTAAATGTTGTCTCAAGAGATTATATCCTACGAAAGAACCCGTCGAGTTTTCACGATTGCAAAGGTATCAATAACTTTGTCAGCATTGATTTTCTTGCATATTTCCTTCTCAATACTCAACAATGCCAAGTCACTCAAGCGTTCTTGTCCCATAGATGATCACAAATAAGACATAATCGATTTCAGTTTGCTGAAGGATCTTTCACAGATAGCAATTGGTACTGAAATTGTGAGCAGAATTTGTACAGCAGTCGGAGATTAGGGTATACTTCCGATCCATATGAGATAATGAAATTCAGAGATTCTGATGGATATATCGGCTCAATCAAATCGCTATCCTTTCGATTTTTAACAGCATTGCACAATCCAAAATTTCTTGATGCGGCACCTTTCCATCAAATGTGTAGCCATCAAAATGTAGTAGCATCCATCAAAATGTAGTAGCATCCATCAAAATGTAGTAGCTGGCAGTAATACAACATTGTATTTCCAAGTCCTTATCCATATTGGGACTACGAAAAAGTTTCTGAACATTCAGGAGAAATCCGAATCGAGTATTAAGGTCACGCAATCATTGGAAAAGTTCACTGATTTCACCTCCAATGCGGTCAACGATGCTCAGTAGGATTCGCCCAATTTCTGTTTTGGCTGATAAGCCAGTATTTCTTGTTTGTTCACCCGGCATCACCGTGACATCTTTTACTCTTTTCAGAACTGGAAGTCCCCAATCATTGCAACGTCCTTCTCCTTTGCAAACTGATTCATCAAACAGCTTTTTATGATCATCAGTAGAATTTTGTTCAAGATAGTTCATGTCAGCTGTTGCTTCCCTGAAATTTATTTTAGAATCCTGCAGTATCTTTTGGACTGTATTCATCAAAGACAAAATTGAGCTCCACAATGGGAGAAACGTCAAAAAATTGAATCTTAAAATGTTTGACAGAATCTGATCTGCGTCCTTTCTCTTTTTCTCTGTAGCTTACATAGCAAAACACATCCTCTCCAGCACGATCACAATCTTCTCCAGATTCTTATGGAGAACTGTAACAGCTGCTTCTCGGACACTCCAACGAGTTTCAGACTCATTTTTGACAGACATAAATCAACATCAGCTATCAGTTTCCACCGAATTGTTGACTGAGAGAAGAATTCATATAATGCCTCAACAGTTCCAAAACATGTGACAACCACAATTTTATTTCCAGCAGCATGCACTTCGACTAAATTCAGGCTGTGGTTGTTACAATTCCAAAGTAAAACATTGGGATTCCAATCAACATTATTTTTTGTACACCAGGTAAAAAATCTGATGTGGGCAACACATGACTTTCCTTATATAATGTAATGAATTTACTACTTTTACAGTAAAAAAATAGGTTTTTCTTATAGTAGATACTAATATTCTTTCCAAGATATTGAATTTTCGACAATTAGTCGTCATTTTCATTGATTTAGCGTCATTTTTATCCATTTGGCGAGATTTTCGTTAATTTGGCAACATTTCAAAAAGTCGCCAAGTTGGCGACATTCCGACAAATTTGTCGCCGAAATCTCGTCAATCGTTAGGGACGGAGAAATAAGTTATTCTTACTGCAGATAAATGACTATTGGCGTTCAAATACAAAAGTATTATTCAAAGAATCTTTATTCATGAATGGAACGAGCTAGATCCACGAGAATGATGTCACCCAATTTATCGCAATTTATTACATATGAAAAGTGAACATGTTTTTCAAGAGGAAATATTTTTTTTTATTTTATATGACTTTTTGATAATGTTTTTGAAAAATGTACAATATCTCGAGAACGGTTCATGTTAGCGCTCTAAAATAGATGTCAATCGTTTTCTAACGAAAAATTACATAAGAAATGTCTATTTGCGTAACTGTTTTTGTGGTTTTGATTTTTTGACGATTTTTTCAAAATTTTATTCGAAAATTTAGGGGAGGTTCTGAACATTCGATTACGTATAAAAACAATAGGCTTCCAGTGTTTACGGATTGTGATTTTTGTTCCAAATTTGGTTCGAATCGGCCCTTTCGATCGTCAGTTATCGTCTCCTCAGACTCACTGACACACACACACACACACACACATACTTTCACACACACACACACACACAGACATCACTTCAAAAATGTTTGATTCGTGATCAGGGATGCTTGAAACGTGCTCTCCCGTCGAAAACTCGATTTCGAATTTTCGACCCCGTCACAATACTTTCCTTATACATTATGTATATAAGGAAAGTAATAACCGGACATCACAGCTGATTGTCGCAGCAATGAGAGCGGCAGTCAGGCAGAGACAGCTTATCCGATTCCAGTATGGTTAGAATTACTTTCTCAATCGCAGCAGCATCTTTTTAGTGAATTTCGATGCAGTCAATGTAATCTTCTTTGACCGCATCACTTCTTTCTTCAATTCTATGTCGACATACCTAATAACCTGAGACATCTTTTCACGGTGTGCAGCATCCGGAGCAGAGTCAAAGAGATATAAAATATTTTCTCCTCCGAATTTTTTGCAGAATTGAGTTCCGGGTATCTTAAGCTAAAAGACCAATAAACTCATTCTGTATTCTTTGATGAATAAGAGGTTGAGCCAGGATTGTTATTGGCATAGGTCAGATGCCGATCTAGCAGTGGATCATATCTCGCCAGCAACTTGATCAGCAGCAAAAAGTTACCAGGTTTCGAAATTGATGATAATTGTTCTCGATGCCAGCGCAAGGCAAGATTTTGTGATGCCAAATATTTGATGCAGTCAAGGATTCGCTTCAATATCCCTCGCCATTTTTCCCGTTCCGATTGGATTTTGTTTTGGAGTTTTTGATCAATTACTATTTTAGTTTGGAGGCTCCGTTCCATTTATTTCCAAGTATTGAATGACACCCAATGATATGTTCTATTGTCATGTTCAGGGATATTTTTCATTCAATTTCTTTCAATTTTAGAATCCACAACCATGCTCAAATTTTGATTTGTGGTTGGTTCTCAGGAGCACATGAGAATAAAAGGCAAGAAAAGCAGTATATGCTGCTCTCTTTTGAGGTGAAAATGAAACCAGGTTCGGTTTATCTTCTTCCCACCAGAAAGCTCTCGGGTAAGCCATGTCGTAGTCATAGAGCGACCATCAGTTGCAGAAAATGGACCATCTGCATTTTGGAATACTGCCGATCCTATTGTAATCATTTCAGTTCTAAGTTCATGTGTCATAATGGGCCCACTAAGGTCAGAATTAAATTCCAGTAGGCCTATTTTTCTTCGATAAAACAGTAGGATGCAAAGTCTGAACCCTTTCATTTATTTATACTGGCGCGTCAGCGCTTTCAGCAGGAAGAATTAGCATAGCATTGATGCATGATGAATTGGCAGGAAGAATTGGCATAGCATCTCAGAGTCTACTACAGGCCCCATAGTGCTCGCAGTATTAGATTCATTGGATTTGGTATCAGCTCCAAGCATTCCAACTTTGTTGGGCCATTCTCTTTTTGCTTCTTAAGGAACTTTGCCATCAATTGACTGGATTTTCCAATTTCTATTGCAGTATCGACCATAAAATAGAAAGTAAATGCTAAGTTTCGAATCCCACAAAGGGAGTAAGAAAATAGGAATTATGATCGTTCCAGATTCTTTAAAATCTCCCCCCCAGTGACCTAGAAGGTTGAATATTTACACACTTATAGTATCGACCACAGGACAAAATACAACGGACAGTACTATTCAATTCCTTTCCAGAAGACAAAGAAAATTGAGGGGGCGTGTCAAAAAGTATTTCCACATACTTCAGAGACTGCCGGTAACATAAAAAGGTTCCACATTTATAATGTAGATCACAGGATAGAACCAAACGAAGCCAGATACTTTTAGATAAAATAAAGCGAATGGAGAAATTGTACACTTATACTACAGACAACGAAACATACTCTAATTGAGCCAATTTTTGATTAACACTACTATTTTTGACGATTAGAACCGCACATTGTTAAACAAAATAAAATGCATTTAAAAATATGCAATTTTACACTTTATGAGTGCTAGTTGACCTGTCATTCAGAGGATTAAATACCAGTTTGATATAATTATGTTTGTTTGCTCTTTCTATTAATTTTATATTTATATTTAGTACGATTTAAAGTAAATTTGGTTCTTCATTTCAAATTTAGAATCATATTAGTTCTCAGTAAGATGTAGTAGTGCAAACTCATTTGGTTGTACTCATGATAAATATTTGCCCTCAACACATGTCAAATAAATGTTTCAATGTCAATGGAAAAAATAACAGTAAGATATAACAATAGAATTAAAAAAAAATACATTATTTTGCGACAAGTTGTTTACAAATAAACGTTATTATCAAAAATAAAATATTGTATATAAGGTAAAAAATGCTTATAATTTATATATAAATGATTAATGAGCTTGTGTGTTTACAGACCCTCAAGAAGTTCCCCCGATGACCTTGGAATCTGAATCTTTGCAACACGAGATAGAGCCTAACTGGAACGATGTTTTCGATTTTTACCCTCATTTGAGAAGAAATAGGAGGATGGAATTGGAAAATATTTCCAGACCCTTCAAAGACTTTGAAAGTTTAATTTTTGCACATATGATCGTACCTGGGACAGATCCTAATGCAGCAGTATTTTCGACTTATCCCTTGGAGTTGTTGAGACCCAGACCGTCCGACCTACCAGAAAGGTGCAAGGTAACTGTTTGGACGACCGAGAAGTGCAAGTAATTTAGACCGGAAATCTGTGGGGGAGGCATCCACAGGGACATTACCTTCCTTTCCCTACCACCAACCTCTGGAAAGGACCTACGGACTCACATGTTCAACGTAATCGTACTCCACGTGAACACGGCGGCAGTTGTGGCAGTGGTTGGAATCGAACCCGGATCTATGGAGTGCAATTCGTGCACGCTAACCTAAGGGCTACCGCGCCCTTTATCCCTTGGAGTGGACAAACGAGGGGTAACTACAAGTCTTTGCGGATCCACTTTAATTAATCATACTAAATGTATTTGCTAGATTGTTGAGACGATAATGTTTATACGTGAATACAATAACATAACCATTATCCAAGCTTTTACAGCGATACTCGCTCCCCATAAAACTAGCATAATGATTGGTTTGCCTTAAGTTTGTGACTCATCATATTGAGAACCTCTGCTTTCTTTATGTAGGAGGTATTTGATGAAATGACTGAAAATAAACCATCTTAACGAGCCAATCAGGAAGGACTGATTAAGTGGACGGTCATTTGAAGTCATTTAAGATTAAAATGCTGGGATTAAAAATATTAATTTGAGCCAAATGATATAATCCCTGTTCCATTCGTTTCAATTAAGTGCGTATGTGAATGGCAAGCGTCTGCATTTACAGTCTGGTGTACAAAATTTCCAGATTTGTATGTTACCTATAGTTAAATTATATTTGTTAAATATTTAGAGTTCGTATTCCATAATAGTAGGACACATTACATAAAAAGCATTTCTCAGTTTAATACGAAAAGTCTTGATAGTAAATAACTAAAAATATATAAAAATTTTAAACAATCCATAGCTGCCCTTTTATGTGAATTTCGTACCTTTTACATCTATCCAAGATGCGATAAATTTCTTTTAATCGGTTTCTTGTTGCCCATTTATTTTACTAATTGCATTTTCTTGTCTCAGTAGAGTCGTTTTTATCTCCCATGTTCTAATTTAACTTTAAAAGAGTTTAAACTGCAGACGTCATATTTTAACCCTAACCTGCAGTTTTAACGTTCGTTAATTGTTGCGTTACGCAAATATTTTTTTGACCAGCTTATTTTAAAAATGCCCAGCATTTTATGTTCCATGTTTTTACCATTAAACTATTTTCCATCGAAAAAGAAATATTTATTGATTCATTAAGTTAAATAGCAGATCTTTTATCAGAAATTTGCATCATGGTCTGTAGAATATATAAAAATAAATACAAGTTAAATATAATTTGTTATTTAATAAATTCCATTAATTAAAGAATTAATACTTACAATCGAATGTTTATAAATAAATTTGATAAATTACTATACTCACGTTTATGAAATTTGTAACACCACGAAGAAATATTCAGATTAGAATGACATTTATATAACATATTACTAATGGTGATACAAATATATATATATATATATATATATATATATATATATATATATATATATATATATTAAATATAACTTCTCTGACTTGGATTTCAAACATTATTTTTTGAATATATTGATATTGGGATATTAAATAACCACGTGTGAAGTGATTTCATACATTAGTATTTTAAATTAATTGTTATATTTTTATAGTGTGTCCTTTTTGGTTTGTTTTAGCGTATTATAGTAAACATTTGGATTTTTACAAGTTATTGAAAGTGTATATGTGTGTATGTCATTTTTTACGGTTTTATAAGAGTCATGGAGAAAATAGTGTAGGGAGTATCGGCTACCGGGAGTGTTTGCCATGGCGGAAAAAAGCTTTAACCGGAGTGTTGGGGGTCGCAACTCCGCCCGGCCGTTACTTACGTCACTTATCTAGAAATTTTACGAGTACATTGCTACTTGTCCTATTTGGGAATTTATATATATATATATATATATATATATATATATATATATATATATATATATATATATATATATATATATATATATAAATATATATATATATACAAATTCAAAAGAAAAAGGGAATCAAGCCAACGGGAAAGTATAAATGGCCGAGGGGGATTGTGATACCTCGCTTCGGGTTATAGCATGCTATTATACCTAAGTAACACTCGCGGTACCAATACTTTGCAGTAGCTTAACTTCCGAAAGGGTGTCGAGTTCAAGACACTAACCGTGGAAGAGTAGCTCGCCTTTATCCTTATAGCATGCTATTATACCTAAGTAACACTCGCGGTACCAATACTTTGCAGTAGCTTAACTTCCGAAAGGGTGTCGAGTTCAAGACACTAACCGTGGAAGGGTAGCTCGCCTTTATCCTTCGGTACTAGCGTTTTGTGATTTCTTCTATTTTGTAACTCTGCTATTCTTCCACGGTTACAGTCTTAAGCTCGACACCCTTTCGGAAGTTAAGCTACGGCAAAGTATTGGTACCGGGAGTGTTACCTAGGTGTAATAGCATACTATAATCGGGAGAGAGGGTTCACAATCCCCCTCTGCCATTTATACTTTCCCGTTGGCTTGATTCCCTTTTTCGTTTGAATTTGTATACTTACTTTACGTACCTGTGCAACATTACGCCATCTGCGTTGAGTCTTTTTCATACTTTAGTATGCTTTTGCTCTTCCTTTCATCTTATATAAATCTTATTTAAATTTTATACACACACATATATATATATATATATATATATATATATATGCTTTCCTATTCAAAGTTTATACGCTTTATGCAACTCTTCCATGATTCTCGTCTTGCTGGTTAGTAAAATTTCCAACTTTTGTTATTTTGATCATTTTTATGTTGTCTGGGATTCGGCCATTTTTTCCCCACGGGCATGATCGATTGTTGTTTCGGGCATGCAGAGTCTTTGGGAGCATTTTCATGAAGTCAAAGCTAGCTTCTAACCAGGAAATAGGGGTCGCAATCCCCCTTGACCTTTCTGCAACCCTATAAACATAATCATTCCACCTATATATTTTCTTTTTTCATTTTAAATCTTATATATATATATATATATATATATATATATATATATATATATATATACTGCTCAAAACTAAAATCGCAACACCATGCAGAAATTGATGTAACCTTATAAAATTTATAGAATATAATTGTAACATGGAGATGTGTAAAGGATCAAAAAATCATACCTGGAAAATGAAAGCATGAAAATTTATTGACAATAAATAAATATGGAATAGGTCCACCGCGAGCAGCTACTCAGGATTGAATATGACAAGGCATCACGTCAATGAGATGGTCAATGGTGTGCTGAGTAATGGCATGCCACACAGCATGCAATTGGGATTGTAACTGAACACCGTTTACAACATTTGGGTGTTCTCTTAATCGTCGACCCATGATGTCTCAGATATGCTCAACTTGCAAAAAATTCTGAGTCTATGCGGGCAAGGCAGGATATCAAAACCTTGTAGACCATTCATAGTTACCCGTGAAGTGTGTAGCTTGGCATTATTCTGCTGAAAAAGCAGTCCAGGCCCGGTTGACAGATATGACTGTACCACAGGTGTCATAATGTCAGAGACGTATCGGTGTGCCGTGATACTGCCAGAAACGTGGACCAAAGGTGTTCGTCCCCCATATGTTATACCACCCCAAAACCATAATACCATTTAGGGGGGCTGTGTGGCGACTGATAGAAAAATATTTCTGGTAGCGTTGTTGAAAGCGCCGCCATGCGTGGGTTCAACTATCTGGCATGCCAAAACAGAATCGTGATTTATCCGTGAACAGAATGTTTCGCCATTCTTTCGGCAAATTGCGTCTCATTTGACACCACTCTAGGCGACGAAACCGGTGAAGACATTGAAACAGTAGGTGCAGAAAAAATCGTCTATTTCGGAGTCCTGTGTCATGCAAGCTGTTTCGAATTATTTGCGTCGAAGCCACGTCACCTGTAGTGTGGGATAAATATCGTTGTAACACTGTTGCTGTTGTAAACGGATCCTGCGCAACACTTCTCAGAAGCATGCGATTTTCAAGGTGTGGTACACATGGAAGCTCGACTATGAGGTCGTCGTGTCGTTTCGTTGTCTCTCACGAATCGTAACATGCACCGTTGAACTGTGCTCACATCACGACCCAATAGTTCAGCGATTCTTCGAAGGCTTATTCCACCCTCACGTAAAACAATAATTTGTTGCCATTCCTTTAATGACAAATGAACGTATGCTGTAAGTCAACATACTCTCGACATTTTGTGATGATTTTTACAACCTGAAACCAATGACGCCACAATTTAGCAGTGATATCACTCCTCCTTGACCTGGCGCTTTTATGCTGCTCTGCAAGATGTTATGTCACTATGCGTAACGAACCTGTGACAATTTGCATATCTCGCCTTTCTATTTCCAATGTCTAATTTCCATAAAGCTACACCTACAAATTTATGGTGCTACGATTTCAGTTGTGAGCACTCTCTCTCTCTCTCTCTCTCTCTCTATATATATATATATATATATATATATATATATATATATATATATATATATATATATATATATATATATATATATATTCTGAATATTTTCTTTTTCGAATATTTCGAGATTTTGCACGCAAATTCCTTTATACCAAGTATGCAAATGACTAAATTTGCAAGGCCAATGAGTGTTATCTTCGGTCATAGCGCGAGTTTGTTACTGAACAACTAGCATCTTATAAAACATGAACATGTTAAACATGTGAGCGGTTTGTCTTTGCTCGTTATCGTCTGAGCTCGTACGTGGTTTTATAGTCGGGGCGCGTGAAGCTGGCTGGTCATACAGAGCAATAGGCCGCCAGCTGCACCGAACGAACACTGCTCTGCAGAGGTGCTCGCAGCAATGGCTGCTGCAAGGAACTCGTCGGCGGAATAAAGGCTCTGGAAGGCCAAGTTGCACAAACGCGAGGCAAGATCGGATGATTGTGCGACAGGCCAGAACTGGCCCAACGGTATCATTGTCTACCATCCAACGTGCTACAGCCTCTTCCATACCATCCGTGGTACCTTCCAATAACTCACGGCGCTTGACGGAAGTGAGGTTACGCTCACGGCGACCTTTAAGACGTCTGCCCATAACCCCACAACATCGACAGAGTAGTTTGTAATGGTGTCGTAGCTGAGCATCATGGCTGCCAGCAGACTCTCTTCGCAAAGTGTTCAGCGATGAATACGGCTTCAGTCTTTCAGCAAATGGATATCAAGTACGTGTGTGGAGGCGCCAGAGACAGCAGTACCAATCAGCCTTTGTTTTACACAGGTACACAGTCATTACCCCTGGTATGATGATGTGGGGGGCTATCTCTTAAGATAGCAAGTCGCCCCTAGTCATTCTGCGCACAACTTTAAAAGCTCAATGATATGTTGATGAACTCCTGCGGCAGTTTGCATTACCCTTCATGGCGCGTCATACTGCGGCCTTTTCGCAACAAGATAATGCCACGCCACATACGCCTCGCATATCTGTGGACTGTCTCCGTGCTGTTGATACTGTTCTTTTCCAGCAAGGTCACCAGACCTTTCACCAATTGGGCATGTATGGGACATGCAAGATTCAGGCACTCCGAAATGTAGCAGATCTGGAGCAACAATTGAGGAATGCCTGGCAGAATGTATCGCAGGATAACATTAGGAAACTTTATCAGTCTTTACCTAGACGTATACAAGCATGCATTGCCCCCAAGTTTTTTTTTCCACCAATTACTGATTTGAAAATTCAATGTGCAATTTCTAAGCATTGGTGGGTCCTACGGCCTTGATTTTGTAAACATTTCATTACCTGTGTATGAGCTGTACGCATATTTAATTTCTATAAAGGCAGTCACTTTCTTCATAGTGCATCATTTTTTACGCAAAAGAGTGTATATATATATATATATATATATATATATATATATATATTCCTTTTAATTGATTGCAGAAACAGGATAAATATAGTACGGATATACCTTCATAACTTGGCGTATATACTTGGCATGATTTTACTTCATAACGTCTTTAATTTGGCGCATGTTGAAAGAAACAAATGTAACATATTTTGTAATTTTTTTAGAAGTGGAAGAAGTATGGTTTATTTTTCATTCTGACTGTACAGATGCGTTTGGACAGCTTAAACAATAAATTTTTATATTTATTTGTGAGGTTATCAAATTATATTTTAAATATAATATTTAAAGAATAATTTTATGCAAAACAATATTGAAATTTGCACATATTTTAAATAACGAGCAACGTCGGATATATCTGATAGTAACAATAGATAAATTAAGCAATCCGTAGCAAACCTTTTATATGACTTCAGTATATTTTTCTTCTACCTATGCACGTGATAAATTCTATTTAATTGGTTTGTTGTTGCCAATTTATTTTACTAATTGCATTTTTTTTGTCGCAACCGACTAGTTTTTATTTCCCCTGTTCTAATTTCGCCTTCAAAGCGTTTAAACTGCAACAACCATATTTCAACACTGACATGCAATTTTAAAGTTCGTTAATTATTAATCCGCTCTAATAATGATTTTTGCTCAATTTATTCCAAACGAGCTCAATACTTTATGCAACTAGCTGCAAGCTTAAAACCATTTCATGTCCAAAAAGGAATATTTGATGCCTCATTTCCTTATGTATCAGTCATTTTCACAAGAATTTTCAAACTGTATTATAAAACATTAGATATAATACTCCGTAATGTCAATGTCTTACTCAAAATTAGTATGTGGTCAAGACGTGGCTTTCCCTACAGATTCAAATCCATGTTCTCTTTATTTCTTTAATAATTCATTTGATTAAGATTTATTTCACAAAATAACAAGCATAATTATTTAAAATTAAACTGAATTTTTATGTTTAATTTGACTTTAGGTTGGTATTTGGTAACTAGACGTATTTTCAATAGAGGTGTAGCAAAATTGCGAAAAAACTAAAATATCTCGATAACGGTTAGTGCTGTAGTGATATATATGATTGGTCTTATTCATTTCATCGTCAAATGTGGAGTATAAAACAAGAATTTAATTGATACATTTGAGCATATAATCTTTTGTTTTAGATTTTGACAATTTTTCGGACAATTTCACCAAAAAAGGAAATTTCTTTGTTTTTTAATCGTACCAAACTCTAATAAGTACCAGGGTAACCTACAAATGGCTTATCGACCAAATTTTGTGAAACTTTGTTAATTACCTTTTAGATAGAGTGGACACATGCGATTTTTGTCGGGCATGACTCAATAAAAGCAGGTTATTTTTTTCTGAATTGTACAAAATCTAATCAGCACCAGAAACTTACCCGCAATTGACTTACGTATAATATTTTATAGAAGTTATTTAATTAGTTTTTGAGTTAGAGTGGATACATACATTGCACAGATATTTTAACAAGATTCCAATTTTAAAGAAATTATAAATGTTTAATAATAACTTCGAGACTTTAATCTACAATAATAGTATTTATTGTCATTGTGGTCTTTTATATATTGGCAAAATTAAAGGTGCTTTAAAATTTCGTATAAATGTGTGGAGGTTAACTATAGCCATTTATGCCGTCTGCATCAAAACGAACTCGAAGCGGCGCTTTTCTATGCATCTTATAACCGAGGAAACAGCATACCGTTTCCTACATGGAGGTAAAAGTAAGGAGTTAAATCTTCATATAAAGAAAACGCCAATATAGTTTGAGACAATAATTCAGGTGGCGCTGGGATGAGATAAATTGTCCTGTATTGCATGCATTTCTATGGCGAAAGACCTAAAATATATATTTAATCTATCGATTATGTAAAAATAAATTATTAGTGCAATGAAAAATAGAACTGAAGCAATAAAGAATACTCCCAAGTATTCAAAAGAATTTTACCTTTTAATTAATTTTTATCTCCCTATATTCTGTACTCTTTCCTACAACTATGGAAAAATACTGGTTAATTATACTCATAATAAGGCAGCCTTCAATTTAAAAATAATCAAAAACACATATAATAAATACTAAACCTTTCTATAATGTCAACTAACAATAGCAAGTTTGGCGTAAGCAAATAATTATAACTTTAATTAAATAAATAAATTGTACTTATTGAGTAAGTATCCGCTAAACGTAAATTTTTATACATTGCCGAAGTGATAACCCACCATAGTTAATTTGGTATCTAGCCTGGTGTTTCTTCAGAAAAGCAATTTGATTAATAACATACAATTTATTTCACTTATCCAATAAACTGATATTAAATTGCTCATATGTTATATTTAATATTAAATTTTAGATTAGCTTTATTTTAAATAAATAGTTTTTAAAATTTACTATCTTGTACAAAATTACAGTTTCTTTGACTTAATTGAGTCGGTAGTGAATACAGATTACATTCTCTCCACGACTTCTCGTCGAGTAAGGTACTTTCTCATATTAGGGTATGAAAAGTTTATCCTTTAGTTCTTTGGAGTAAAGTAGGTTATTTTTGGATATCCTTCACTGAAAGCACCTTTACGCGCATATTCAACCACATAAGTATTTCCGTGCACCATTAACTACGATATTTTAGCGACAGACTATTAGCACATTGCATGTGCTTATATCACAGCAAATTTTCCTATAGTCTTGTTTCCTTCGTCGATGCACAGGGTAACTTTGATTTCCCCCTTTTTCATCTGGGCGTGGTTTACAGTGGATTTTATTGGTTACTCTGTAAAGCGCATGGGCTCGCTTGCGACCATCGTTGTATCTCTCAGGCTGTCATGCTTCGTTTAATACTTCATTTATGTCGAATGTGTTAGAGCACATTGCTGCAAGTTCATATCACAGCAAATGTATCCAGAGTTAGAGCACATTTTATAGGCGTGTTCCACAGCAAATTTAGCGATAGTCTTGCTCCTTCCCTGATGCAGAGGGGTAACTTTGATTCCCCCCCTTATCTTTCTTTGGCTGTACTGTATCTGTGTGCCAATTTGCTGCAGTCATCTTTGCATGGCCTACATTGGCTTTAATTTTAGTTGCTGTGTGATGGGGTTGCTGTTTTGGTTGCTGTCCTCCCCCCAGAAAATGGGAGAGGTCAATTTTGGTACCATTGGATAGCTCTTCTAAAAATATTGAGTACGTGTTATTTATTTTTTGATCCATTTTATTTTTTGATTTGCGTGTGTGTGTGTGTTGAAGGCCCAGACCACACGACCAACCCAGGGGTTTATGGTAGCAAATTGTGTGGCCGGGAAAGGGGTGTGTGTGTGTGTGTGTGTATTATTCATACATTTTGAATAGGATTTATAAAATATCACTTATATTACTTATTTTCTCTGGAACCAATATAATTACTAATTCCTTTGGTTAATATATTTTTGCATTTAATTTAATTAGAAAATATATATGTGAACACATATCCATGGACATATTCAATCAGACGATACTATTGAGTAGTTGCACATGTGCAACCATAAAAGAATCATTTTTTAAAATTTTAATGTTCTAAGCTATGTATTTAGTAATAATTGTAAACACACGTAAAAATATACATAAAAGCTGAGTGCACTTCAATTTAGTAGCTTGCATAATTCAGCAATATTACAAGAATGATCAATCATGCATAAAGCATTGATTATGCAACACTTTCCAACTACGATGCAAATTTATCAAAACATCTCTAAAATGTTTAAATACAGCTAAATGTTTATTTCTATTTAGCTGTAATATTTTTTAAATTATCACAATACTACATACATTTATTGTATTTGAAAAGTTAAACTTCATTGAAAAAAATTAATTTTATTCAAATGATGTCATTGAGATATAAATCGACCGTTTTAAACATCTGTAAATTGAAATACATTCAGCGGTAGTATTTTTAAAATTATCACAGTATGACAATAATTTATTGCATTTGAAAACTTAAAACTTCATCGAAAAAAATGAACATTATTTAAATGACGGCATTGAAATATAAATCGCCTGGCTCTCTATGTAAAAGTTGTATATATTTACTCATACAGTTTTATCCCACCCCTTTCATTCATCTCAATACAACGATAATTTGTTTTATTTTAAAACTTAAAACCATGGAAGTACAAGTAATTTAACTCCATGCTTAAAACTTCATCGAAAAAGGCTGCTATAAAATCGTCTACTTCTCTATGTAAAATCAATAAATGTTTCATTCTTATCAGTTATATTACAGACTCCAGTGCTAAAGAATTTTGCGTTAAAGAAATTGAGCAATTCTTACACAATTCATCCTACATCTTTATGTGTTTACATTTTCCTTAAGTGAAAATTGGCTTCGTTGTAGAAATAATCAAAGTTTGATGATCTTTTAAACTGGAATATATTGTAATTGTGTTGTTTCAGAATGTAGATGCACAGAATTTAAGCAAAAATTAAGCGATTTTAGGACGGATACAACTCTAAATATAAATTTAAAAAAACTTTAAAAATCTCAATATTGACACAAGATGGATGGCATTGATAGTTTAAACTCATATATATTGTAATTGCGTTGTTTCAAAATATATATCTACAGAAATTAAACAAAAATAAAGCGGTTTTAAGACGGATACAACACTAAATATAAATTAAAAATAACTTTAAATATCACGATATTGACACGTGATGAATTACATATTTTATTTTGAAGTGGGTCACGTGATCTCTTCATATAATATAGGTGTAATTATTATTTTAATTTTTATTTAAAAACTACCGAATACATTTTGCTGAAATTTAAAAATTAGGACCCATATAGGGTATAATGTATTTATTTTTTGTCAACCCGGGTTCAGTCCAAAACTAATTGGGCGTTATTATTTATTTATATTCTCGCAGGTCCCACAGACCGCCTGAACAACATGCTAAAAGTTCAGTGTGACAATGTCATTTTTACGGCATGTTTCGTGCGAAAAGACAAATAGACAGACAGACAGAATGAACAAAGTCATAAACATTTTTCAACTATGTTACAAAGAGTTAAAAATGGTATTCATATCATAAAACTATTGTTGAAATTGTATGCGGGAAAATGGAATTTAGATTTATATATAATTGTCAATTTTATTTGTCTCTAGTCGATAAAATTAGCGACATAAATTTAAACTAAAACAATTTTTACATACCGCAAAATGCGGTGTGTTTTCGACAAACTGGCAATTCAATGTCAAGTTTAAGTGAATTTAAATTAAAGTGCATGAACGTTTTATGAAAGAGAAATTAAAAGAATAGAATGTTGTTTCTATTAGGAATGTAGAACTAAAGAAGTATTTTGTGATATTAATTATCTTATTGTTTTCCTCTGTGAATAAATGAATTAATATTTCCCTAAATAAGAATGCATATTTATTTAACGGTTAACAACGCTTTACTTATTAACATAAATACCATATTTGCTACAACATTGTACTTAAAATACACATAAAAGGGTTTTATTTAATTTTTAGGTAGCATAATTCAAAAATATAAAAATTATCTTCAAACATTAAAACCTAGCGCTATCGAGCGCTACAATGGTTTATTTAAACTTTTATATTAATAATAAAAATTATCTTCAGAATAAAACATGTTGAGAAATCGTAGGAGAGAGAGAGAGAGAGAATTCAAGTTAAAATTTTCATTTATTTAAGAAACGTAATTAAATTGCTATTTGATGAATAATTTATTCCAAGGAACGTCATACTTTATGTCAACATAATCATATTATATTTTCTTTAGAAAAGATGCATTTTTAATTAAATGATTTAAGTCTTTTGAGTAAAACAGTGTTCATTTTTATCCTTAAAAAGTATATTTATAATCAATTATTAATTATTTAATGAAACTTTTTTATCAAAATTATAGACGCAAATAAGAAAATGATTAAAAATTAATATACTAAAGTGGAAATCTCAAGATTATTTTATAAATTTTTGTTCTGTGCTACTTGAAGAAATAATAGTTAGACTCTTAAAATTAGCATATTTTATACCGAAAATCAGTACTTGTATTTATTACTAAAAGTAGTAAAGATATAACCATTAACGGATTACATTGAGGTTCATGTTTTACCTTCAGAAATACATCACCAAACCCACCCTATGCTATTCAGGTTATTAACTTTTCATGCAGCATTCCGAGCCCCCCACACAACGGTATTCTACGTAACCAGCAAGCAATCACTTCATCCAATATAAATATCTGCTGAAATGATCCATTTCCACATATTTTGTCGGATAAACCCTTTGGGACACCATGCTTTTCAGGACTAATAAGCAGCCCCAAATGCATGAATTCCCCTCTACTAAGGGGAACATTAATTTTGAGAATGGTACGCTGGTGAACTCTTTGGTTTATTCAGCTGCGTTCCTCGTACCATGAACAAAACTCTTCCAGACGGCCGATGGACTTATTTTATAATTTGAGCCAAAATTGTCTGTAACTCAAGAGTGGAATCTTAATTTGGTGCCGTGTTCTTTGGACCCTACGGAGTGAATAATTCCGTCTACCACCTGGTTGTACATGCGTCTTTTCTGGATGGAAAATTAAATCATGACTCTTTAATTAAATCTTAAGGTTTTAATATCAGCATAAATATTTTGGGTTGTCTTGGGTTGTCCTGAATTTTACTTCAAAACCGTTTTATCGGAGATTGCGTAAAACACTTTCTCCCTAAGATGTTTTCCAATAAGTTTTCTAATAGAGCAACACATCAACGGTTAAGTTAATTAAAATTGCTATCACTAAGTGTGTGTATAACAGACATAATTCGGAAATAGGTAGAGTGGAAAATATTACAATTAAAATTTGAAAGCTTGATAAAATAGAAAATCTAAGTAGGAAGCCTACAATCTGAAGACGGCTTCCGTAAGTTTGGCAAAGTGGCATCTTGATGAACTTCTTTGTTCAACGTTGCATAGATAATTGACAAACAATATACATTGTGGTCATAATCACTTATTGATTAAACATACACATCATAGCAAAGATAGTCACATGTGTGACAGTGACGTTGTAGTCACGTGACACCTGGGTCACAATGTAGCATCATATTTGTGACTTCTATGCGACGTTACGTATTAGTAATTTTGTAACTTCACTGTGACTATATTCTGTGACGTTTCCACAATTTAATTAACACGTAACAATGTGACGACATTACAATGGCAATTACAATGTGACGTCACAAACAAATTAATATACGACGTCACAAACGATCCATGAAAATGACTAAAATGATTTCGCTGTGACCTCAATATGACATTGCAGAGACGTACTGGCGCGTCCTGAGTCTGAGTCCTGAGTCTGAGACTGGGTCCTGAGTCTGGTACTGGAGCGTTCTGAGTCTGAGACGTACTGGGGCGTCCCAAAGTCACAGTGTGACGTAAATCTTACGTTACTATGCAAAAAAATGCTGTTAGGGAGAGGACATCTTGTATAAAATTAAAAAAAAATTGTATAATATTACTGAAAATTGGGAAATGCTTTCGTCCACTTTTAGGTCGCGCTTTACAAGTTACGCATCTGTAGTACAATGCAAAAAAAAATCTGCCAAATTTTCTCTTATCACTAAAATTTGTAATATAAACATCCTGATTTATCTGTCTATCTATCTACCTCTCGATAGCGCTGCTATAAAATATTTCCAAACGTAATTCATATTTCAATTTTTATGGTACAACCATGGAACTTTACGTAATTTATGGCATCATATGCTGAAAGTTAGGCCATGATGTGGGCGACCTGTTTCTTTCGTAATGCAGTGTACTTCTTTCACAACGAAATTATGATGTAACCATGGAGCTTTGCGCAGTGTATGACATCAGATACTGAAAGTGAGGCCATGATATGGGAATCCCGTTCAATACATAATGCAATGACTATACTTCTTTTACAGCAAAATTATGATGTAACTATGAAGCTTTACGTATCGTATAGATATTGAAAGTGATACTTCAGATACTAAAATAGAGACCCTGATGTTATTTATCTCTTATTATATTAAACATTTTTATTTGAGATACCACAAAACTTAGAGTGTCACGCTCATTCGTTAACATGTTTAACCAAGGCTTAACGGTATCTTGCGTCCTCCGCACGCTAATCAATGGAACGCGGGATGCAGTTAAGCTTTGGTTTAACATTTAAAATAGTCCAAGCTTCTTCAAACAAAAGTAGGAAATATTATTCTTGAATAGTTTTAATGTATTAATTTTAGGGCGGAATGCCCGCGGGTCTGACTAGAAAAAATTGACCACCAAATTAATAAACATGGCGCCAAATTGAATAAAATGTCGCCAAATTGATACATATGTTGCCAAATAGATAGAAATTACGCTAAAACAATAAAACTGACAGCAAATAGATGAAAATTCAACATCGTGGAAACGATATAATTATATATTATAAGAATAACCTTTTCCCCCACCCGTAACGCTAACCAAAACTCTGGCGACAAATTTTGGCGACATATTGCCAACTTCGAGAGTTTTTTTTGTTAAATTGACTAGAATGTCACCAAATTGATAATAATGACAATAAATCAAGGGAAATGACGACTAAATTATGAAAATTCTATATATTGGAAAGAATATAGTAAACGACCATAAGAATAACCCATTTCTCCGTCAGAACGTAATACTCGGCAAAAAAATTTGTCGGGATTTTAAAAACTTGGCGACATTTTTAAGCATTACCAAATGGACGAAAATGTCGCCAAATTGATAAACATATCACCAAATTGATAAAATATCACCAAAATGATAAAAATGACGCTAAATGGGAGCCAAAGCTTTGTAAATTTGTAATTCCGTCATAAGACGGGCATACATTTTAGTTAAATGAAGATTACTTAACATTTTGATTTGTTATGGCATAATAGTAGGATACATTACACAAAAATATATCCTTATGTAATGCTCCATATATGTTTTTACAGTAACCTAAATAACATATAACCATTTTTGAATATCCCATCGCTGCCATTTTAATGTGATTTTAGTATGTTTTCCTCCTTACCAGAAACGCGATAAATATTTTTAATATGTTTGCTGTTATCCATTGCTTTTTCTAAATGTTTTTTATGTCTCAGCATCGTTTTTTATCTTTCTTAATCTAATTTTACTTTCAAAGCATTTAAACTTCAACAGCTATATTTTAACTTTGACATGCAATTTTAAAGTTCGTTAATTGTTACTTTCTACTGACATTTTTTCTGCAATTTAATTCTAAAGAGCAATTATTATATGCAAATAGTTAAAGCAAAAAACGGTGTTTCATTGAAAATGATATATATATATATATATATAAGCACTAATAAGCGCTACAGAGGGACAATGTAAAGCATTTAATTCTCTAGCTAACTTACAGAATCACAAAATAACTGCCAGGTATAATTAAACAGCGATGAGATAATTCTTTTATTTAAAGGAATCAATATAATTATTAATTATTTTTAGTGCTTTACATGCGATTTTATATTGATTCAAAAAGAAAAAAATTACGTGCATAGCTATTTACAATATTAACAGTATTATTGTGCATAGGTACTTTAGTAAGCACCATTAATCCATGATTCCTTTTTAACTTCGTCTTCGTAAGGGAAGAAGGGAATCCAGCTTATCCTCGTAACGGATACATTCTATATTATTATTTCATTCGTACTTAAATACGTTGATCAAGTTTTCATCATAATCAGTACATTATTAAAATATTCTTCCAAGTATAATTAAATTAAAAGAACCTTAAAATAATACATAATAGAAAATTTAAGTTAGAGTACTAGCGTTTATTCTTTAGTAAAAGCTGTAAACAACGGTATTTATAAGGCAATATATTTGACTGTATATATATATATATATATATATATATATATATATATATATATATATATATATATATATATATATATGTATATATATACATATATATATATATATATATATATATATATATATATATATAAATATATATATATACGTATATAAATATATATATATATATATATATATATATATATATATATATTTATATGTATATATATATTAATATATATATATATATATATATATATATATATATATATATATATATATATATATATATATATATATATATATATATATATATATATATATATATTTGTATATATATATAGAGAGAGAGAGAGAGGAAGAGAATTTTGGTGACTTTAGGTGTTTCTGCATATGACATAAAATTATGCATATTTGAATCACCCTAAAACTTTCATGTTAAACTTTGCGTCTGTAGAGTGTGTAGCATAAAATTACAAAAATTTCCAACGGTAAGTTATGAATAAAAGCATTGATGCCATGTCTACATTATTTACTGCACATTTCAAAGCTTATTTCTTGACAAGACCAATTTCGTCCAATCCCTTGTCCGGAAAATAATTTTGAAAAATAGCGAGGGAACTGCTCTTGATACAAATAAGCCGCCACTTTTTGAAAGAATTGTGCTTCAAGTAGACAAATAGCTTTTGAGATAGTGTTCCGAAGAAGCCATAACACGATATTCATGTAAAAGGGAAAATAGATAGTCGAGGATTTGAACAATTTTCCACTTTTTCGTTTCATTATTCTAGTATTTTAAAATATTTATCTTTCTGCAATAAATATATATATTTATTTCAAATTTAAAAAATAGTTTACATTTTTTCTTGAGCACGAAATATTTTCTAATTCTCTAACACTGGCAGTTAATCCCTGCTTTGTTCTTGATTAAAAATGTGTAAATTTAAGTTTTATTCTATATTATGTCATTCTTCAATAAATGCTATTATTATATTTAATTTAATTTTCTTTTAAATATGTATAAAATCTCTATTCTAGCAATACAAAGTTGAAATAGATGATACAAAGTTGATAGTCAAGTATATTGAATGACAGGAAAACATTTTTTGTGATTATACCGCACCAGATATATCGAATGTTAAGAACACATTGCATTATAGAGAAACGTCGTTATAAGACCACCGCATTATATGGAAACCGTGTTTAGTGAGTCCCGCGTTATGGGAGGCTGTCACATTTTTTGCTCTGAATTATATAGAAACCGCGTTTTGAGAATACCGCGTTATAGAAGGGTTGACTGTATTTATCTCATAGTCCTCTTAGATCGTTCATTTAATCATGTTGATTCACCAATTTAACATGCAGTTTAATGGCCCTAAATTTTTTGACACTATAACACATAATTAATTTGAATTTTTCTTTAAAAAAATATGGTTTTTAAAATGTAATCATTTAAAAGCAAAAATTTCAAACCATTTTTGTAGTAAATACGATATTTATCTCATAATATATTTACATCTTTCACTTCATCTTGTTGGTTCTACAATTTCCCATGTAGTTTTATGACCTTAAATTTTCAGACACTCTAACACACAAATTGAAATTCTCCGAACAAATTTTGCACTCCAAAAAATTATTCCTTTGAATGTAAATATGTCAAACCATTTTGTAGCAAACACGATATTTTATTCATATCCTTAGATCGTTCATTTAATCTTGTTGACCATGCAGTTTAATGACACCACATTTTCAGACATTACTATAACACACACATTGAATTTTTCCAAAAAACATCAATACTTCAAAAATTTATTCCTTTGAAGCAAAAGAACTCAAACCATTTTTGCGGTATTTGCGATACTCATATCATAATCTCTATAGCTCGTTCATTTAAGCTTGTTAGTTCTCCAATTGGCATGCAGGTTTAAGCGAAAAAGGATATTTTATTCATATCCTTAGATCGTTCATTTAATCTTGTTGACCATGCAGTTTAATGACACCACATTTTCAGACATGACTATAACACACGCATTGAATTTTTCTAAAAAACATCAACACTTCAAAAATTTATTCCTTTGAAGCAAAAGAACTCAAACCATTTTTGCGGTATTTGCGATACTCATATCATAATCTCTATAGCGCGTTCATTCAAGCTTGTTGGTTCTCCAATTGGCATGCAGGTTTAAGCCCCTAAATTTTCAAACAATGTAACACACAAATTGATTCGTTCTTAACAAAATACACACTCCAGAAATGCAATCCTTTGAAAGAAATAAACTCAAACCATTTTTGCACTAACTACAATATTTATCTCATAATCTCAATAGCTCATTCATGTAAGCTTGTTGGTTCTCCAATTGGCCATGAAGTTTTACGACCCTAAATTCCGTTTCTGCTTCTAATCTGGCAGAAAGACACTCATCTGTTCATCCATTTCACAGGGATAAGATTTACGCATTATTCCACTTATCCAGTTAGGACTGGTGAAAATATTCTACGCTCATGTTTGTAAAAAAAATTGCATAAGTATTCAGGATAAGTAGAAATAATACACGTTGTTTAAAATATGTTCATAGATTACATTATAAATGGAATTATGACTATTTAATGTGTTCGGCAGTTGGCAATTTAGCTCAGCTAGTTTACAAGGTCGACATCAAATATAAAATGTCAGGTAACTATTTTCGTAGATCAATGCTCAATGAAGTGATTCCCAAACGTTTTTTCATTTGAAGGATTCCCTGAAATATTTCGTAAAATTTAGAAAAACCCATACATCGTTCACTCATAATAGGTTTCATAATACGTTCATATATATATACTCATAATACGTTCTCATAATACGCTCACTCATAATACGTATTCACATACTCATAATACGTTCACTCATATTTTTAATCGAAAACTATACATAAACTACTGTAAATACAAAAAAACATCTCTAGCATATCTGTTACAAATGAGTAACTATAGACCAAGACTAAGGATAAAAATAGAAGGTAACTTATTACTATAATTAAAATGGGATGAGGGGAAGATGAGTATACAAAAATCATAATTAAAAAGGCATATATATATATATATATATATATATATATATATAAAATAAAAAAGCAAAGACGGCAAAAATGAGAAAGGGCAATAATAAATAGCTCAAGATTGAAGATCAAGACATGGAGAACAATAAACTGAAACTACTAAAAAAAGCGATTAATTCGAATTTGCATTATCGTCAGGACAGCCATAAAATTCTAATTGATACCGATAGAATAGCCAGTTTCTGACAATATATATATATATATATATGTATATATATATATATATATATATATATATATATATATATATATATATATATATATATATATATATATATATATACTTGATTTATTAATAATATTTCAATTTTATCCTTTTTGTTTTCTGGATTATGGTATTTATAGAAATGAACCATTGCCATATCCGAAACAAGCAATTGTTTCGGAAACTTTTGGTTGAACGCCCGGACTTGCGGAGGAACCAAATTTGAATTGCACTCTGAAAAATCTGAAGCTGATTATTTCTTTTTTTCGGCATGGTGGCTGTGTCTTAACTATTTTGGCTATTTGACTGCTTTGATGATCTGCCATTGATTATTTGGTATCAGTTATCAATCCATTTTTCTAATAACATATACATATATATAATCTGTAATCGTATTCTGTAATAGAAGATATGAATAGCAATATTTTAAACATCTGAATTTCACACTTCCTGAGTGATATAAATTTCATGCTAAAAATTTAAAATATGTGTGTGATATGTAATTTATATAAAGAGACAATTTCAAAAGCTATTCCGTGTAAAATAGTAAAGTTTCGTCCATCCTCTATAATAAAGTTACGCCAGGGCATATTGCGAGCGCTTATTCGCATTTTCTTTAAAGCGAAATATATTTCCTCTCAGACTTTTGATAATATAAGAAAATGAAATTCAGAGGACAATGAACGTAAGAAACACAGCTTTAGCAGGTTGACACATTGGATTTAGTTAGATTGTAAACATTTGATTCCCTGGATTTAATATATACGGCTTTGAGAATTTCAATTCCAAAGAATTTTATTAAAATGTCTGGCTGAACTCGATTATCTAATACCTTAATCTATTTTTAGTAACTTGTGGGTTTCTGTTTTTTTTTTCAAATTTTACAAGTTTAAAAAAATGGTATGGTTGGTTCAAATGATTGCAATTATAGCGTGTTGATAGGGATTGACAAAACATTTCGATTGATACCACACTTGACAATTTACCTGAGATTGAGGGGTTACTTCCTCCCGGGGTTGCCAATGACGTTATGAACACACAAATTGTATAGCAGCTATTTTTAACAACAATGACTGAAACTGTTTTGTTTCGTGATCATTGATCCATTAATAATCCTTTTATGCAGGTTTATGTCAAATTTTATTATATGCCATGTTAAAAAAATATAAAATGTTGAATACATTTCGGAAATTTCGTTGCAATTTAAGAAAAAAAATCTTAAAAAATTCACCTCAAACATCATACAGATTAACTGACAGACTAACAGACGGATATCACAACAAAAATTGTCAAACGTATTCAGGAGGCTTTGAAATATCTTGGCATCAAAATCTTGGAACCAGATATTTTCTCGAAAACTATATTTTGCTAATACTACATTTGAGACAACTGTAAAAAAGCATTATTTTTCAATTGCAATAAAGCATTATTTTTCATATAATTGTATATAAGAAAACAAGTATTGGATTTTTTCCTGTACAACAATGTTGAGTGTATGTATCGTACTGCACTAACTAAAATCACAAGGTACGGTAGAGATGGGAAAATGACATATTTGAGTCTGCTGCTTTCAACAATCGGATTAAAACCTCGTTTTGCATATCTAAAGATTGTTGATTAACCTAAAAATCTTACATGCGTTGAAATAAATGTAATTTTTGTGACGGGGTCGAAAATTTGAATTCGAGTTTTCGACGGGAGAGCACGTTTCAAGCATCCCTGATCACGAATCAAACATTTTTGAAGTGATGTCTGTCTGTGTGTGTGTGTGTGAAAGCCCCAGGCCGTCCGGCTCGTCCAGAGGACTTAGAGCAACAAATTGGACGACCGGCTGTGTGTGTGTGTGTGTCAGTGAGCCTGTGGAGACGATAACTGACGAACGAATAAACCGATTCGAAAGAAATTTGGTACAAAACTCACAATCCGTAAACACTGGGAGCCTATTGTTTTTATACGCAATCGAATGTTCAGAACCCCCCCTAAATTTTCGCGTGAAATTTTGAAAAAATCGTCAAAAAATCAAAATCGCTAATAAAGTTACGCAAATAGACATTTATTATGAAATTTTTTATTAGAAAACGATTGACATAAATTTTAGAACGCTAACGTGAACCGTTTTCGAGATATTGCACATTTTTCGAAAAAATTATCAAAAAATCATATAAAATAAAAATTAATATTTCCTATTGAGTAACATGTTCACTTTTCATATGTAATACCATGTGATAAATTGGGTGACATCATTCTCGTGGATCTAGCTTGTTCCATTCATGAAAAAATATACTTTGAGTAATACTTTTGTATTTGAACGCCGATAGTCATTTATCTGCTATAAGAATAACTTATTTATTCGTCCATAACGCGGGGCGAGATTTTGGTGACGAATTTGGCGGTATGTCGCCAACTTGGCGACTTTTTGAAATGTTGTAAAATTAACGAAAATCTCGCCAAATGAATAAACATGATGCTAAATCAAAGAAAATGACGACTAATTATCGAAAATTCAATATCTTGGAAAAAATATAAGTATCTACTATAAGAAAAACTTTTTTTTTTATTGTAAAACTAGTAAATTCGTTACATTATATAAGGAAAGTCATGTGTTGCCCACATCAGATTTTTTTATTTTACTTTCACTAGCACATATATTCAACTAAATTGAAATTTCCGCACCAAGATGTGTTGATGCAATTTGGCTAAACGTTAGAGAGAAATTTGGCTGTGGCTCCAGCCTGATGGACATGATTGATTTTTCATGAATAACAATTAGTACAATAAAACTCAACTTTTGTAATATCGAAAAATATAACTTGATCCAAAACCGGATTAAATGTAGTTATAGGGCCTTAAAAGAGCTACAGATTATTTCTTATTGTTTATATCTATTACTTTTAATTTTTAGGTTATAAGCATAACAATCTTGAAAATCTTAAACGATTCGTACTTCTTCAAAATCACAAGATTATTATTTAAAAACTATAAGAGCTTTTTAAAAATAAATATATATTAATCGCTTATTCTTCATTACTATATTTTATAGTTTTGAAGATACTTTGAGTGAAAGTAAAAAATACAAAAATAACTCGTTTCGATAGATTTTGCTTTAAGTTTATTTTAAAAGATAGAGTTCAATTCGAAATCCAATTATGTACTCTGCAATGCTATTAAACAGCTATAATATATTGCTTATCGTTCAAAGCTAGCTTTTATACATTCTGATATATATTAACATATAGCATATTGAAGCATATATTAACATGTACATATATTAACATGTAGCATTGAAGATATGTAGTATTGAAACATATATTAACATTTTACATATATTATCATGTAGCATATTGACGTCGGGAATAAATCATAGATGATAAACTTTCTGGAATTATTAACAATTCAAGGATTTGAACAAAAACTCATTGCGTAAAGTCAGCGACTATGAGAAATTAACTGACGGATAACAATGCTGGCATAGTACAAATGGAATGAAAATGTTTGACGTCGACAAATGGGTGAGTGAAATTTAAATATTTACGAGATTCGGTAAGAGTTTGAATAAATGCTCCAATGATATATATAAACTCAACAGTACTACAATGACTCGGGATGAGCAGATAAGATGAATTCTTATTGTATATAAAGTAGTAACCTCTATCATGATAAAAAAAAGTGTAATGAAGAATGTGTATTGTATTTTATGATGTAAGATATAATTTAAGGTATGATTTAAAATGTGAATTAAGATCAAAATGTACTATACTTAATATTCATATGGAACTCCATAAATTTTTCAGAATTAAAATTTTAACAAATGAAAAAACAACACGAGTGCGATTCAGAATATAATACTATTTGTGTATATGAGTTTTTTTTGGTTTTTGTGGTATTTTTAAGATATAAGTGAATTCTAATTATAACAAATAAGTGAAGAATATGCATAAAATCAAATGAATGAAAATATATAAAATCACAGTGATTAATGAGATTTTAACATTTAATAATTTAAAAAATTGCTTTATTATTTACATCTCAAAGGATGTTATTTAGTAATTAGAAGAATTGGAGTGATCTATTTAACCTGCCTGGTGCAGATAATTTTTATATTCAAAAGGGTGGTCAACCTTCTCTTATTTTATATGGCCTCGCAAGCTACATTTTGCTCACTTCCAAATTATGTTTTTACTTGAAACTCTCTTATGAGAATTTATATAATAAGTAACAGATTTTATAATGAATATATTTAATTGTTAAAGACATAATGGTGGATCAATATAATGTGTGAGTATTAGCAAATCAAGGACAAGGATTCCGACCAAATAAAGAAAGGCAAAATAATTAGTATTCCTCGCATTGCAATTTTCAACTTATTTTGGATGATGAATTCAACACTCCCCTTACAAAAGTTACTTTAGCCTCTGCGCTAAATATGCGGTACTATAAGTAACCTAAATTTGGAATGGGGTAGACCAATGTCGCCGATTGCGTTAAATTTATGCATATTAATTTTTCCATTTTTAGGAAATGACGGTTGATAAAAATGCATACTCACAATTGGAAAGAGTCTCTTAAATGATAGAATATATCGAAATATAAGCAATTAAGATATACAAAATAATGGTAATGATTAAAAATACAAATGTGTAATATTAACGATACACAATTTATTTGCCGATTTTTTATTGAGCCAAGAGAGGCATTTTAGACATATGGGATGAATATAGCTATATATATAATTTATGGTTAATGATGAATTAAACCCAAGAAGGCATTGTTACATACATAAGAATTTAAATAATGAGTGTTTTGGAATTGAAAGCAAGTTGACATGTGTTATGTAATCATAGTAAGATTGAATTGTGATGAAGAATTAAATGCCACATATTAAGAATTATTTGCACTATATAGAAAAAGAGGAGAGTTTGTTTTAATTGCAAGATACTACTCTAACAGCATTTTTTTTCACAGTGACGTAAGATTTACGTCACACTGTGACTTTGGGACGTCACAGGACGTCGCAGTACGTCTTGGCAATGTCATATTGAGGTCACAGCGAAGTCATTTTGGTCATTTTCATGGTCATTTATGACGTCGCATATTAACTTGTTTGTGACGTTACAATGTAATTGCCATTGTAATGTCGTCACATTGTTATGTGTTAATTAAATTGTAGAAACGTCACACAATATAGTCACAATGAAGTTGCAAAGTTACTAATACGTAACGTCGCATAGAAGTCACAAATATGTTGTCACATTGTGACCCAGGTTTCACGTGACTACAACGCCACTGTCACACATGTGACAATCTTTGCTGTGAGGGATAATATCTTATGTAAATAAAGATATGTGATACCCCCTCTTTTAGGTCTATCTTTTAAAAACAGTGAGTACTGTATTTAATTTTCTTTTTTAGATGTCAGAAGTAAGTAAAATATATAACAGGCATCAGTCCACTATACTTGGTCTTATTTCTCTGTTTGAATTTTAATAGCTGACCAAGGGTCAAGCTAAAATCTTAATATTTACAGTTTTCGTGTCTTTATTCCATTTACCTTCTGATAGTTCGTAGTTCAAATTTTATTAAGCGACGGATGTTCCACTGTTTAAAATGCTTAGTAAATTAAAATAAATGTAAACATATGTTAGATTCTGATGGGGTCTGCAATAATTTCTTAAAATGCCACTTGTCTTGTGTGAAAAATTAGGTTCCTTATGATATACAAATGCTCATAACAAAAAAAATAAACATATATTTTATAATAAAATAATCTCATGTACATTTTTAACACTTTACAACAAAGTTGAAAAGTGTTTATGACTTTGTTCATTCTGTCTGTCTGTCTGCCTGTCTGTCTGTCTGTCTGTCTGTCTGTCTGTCCGTTAGCACGATAACTGCCGTAAAAATGAGTTTATCAAAATCAAATTTTAGTATGTTGTTCAGACGGTCTGTAGGACCTATGGGAATATAAATAAATAATATCACCCAATTAGTTTTTTATTGAACCCGGGTTGAAAAAATGAAATACATTGAACCCTATGGGACCTAATTTTTCAAACATTTTTTAAGTAAATTTAAAATTCACGAATTGCTTCGAAACTTTTAGGAAATATTCACATTATCCCATATAATATATAAAAAAAAATTCAGTAAAATATGTTAAGTAGTTTTTTAATTAAAAAAATTATTTAATATAGGGAAAAAACAAATTCAATTAAATTCTGACTTTGGGATATCTTCCATAAAGAAAAGAGAGAGATATTATATAATAAATATCTCTCCATTTGTTTAAACGTTTTGCATATGGGAGTGGCTTTATATTTTAAAATAAATTTGGTAGATAACAATTTTTCATTTTTTTTAAATTTTATATAACTCTTCTTGATAAATTTAATTGATGGCATTTTAAATGCACTTTCCTACGTCCTAGAGAGTTAAAATTTGGTACACTGCTTAAATTTGTTGAACATTTTATTCGACAAAAATTTGATGGATCTTTAAATATAGATCATACATTTTTTTCGAAATGGCCTGAAAATAATCCCCGTTCACGAAAATAATCCCCGTTCACTTCTATAAATCATTGGTGTAATATTGTTAAAAATTCTGATGTGGACAGCACGTGTCTTTATCTGCAGACTCATATTCGTTCTCTTTATTTATTCAATGATAATTTGAGTTTATCTGCACAACATAAGTATTTTAAATGACATTGAATTTACACGTTAAACTTAAATTTGGTTCTCATTTGATAGCTGGACTTATTGTCAAAGGTGGCGTAGCGAAAACGCGAAAAAACTAGAATATCTCAAGAACGGCTAGTCCTAGAGTAATGGGGTTAGTCTTATTCTTTTTGTTGTCAAAAATCACATATAAAATAGGAATTTAATTGATATAATTGAGCACACGTAGTCTTTTATTTTTATATATAACGATTTTTGCTGGCCATTTCGCAAAAATAGCCCATTCCTTTTTCCCGAATCGTAGTAGAATAACCTACAAATGACTTATATACAAAATTTTGTTAAATTTGGTATATAAATCACTTGTAGGTTATTGAAATATTATACTCCAAATTTTGTTAAATTTGGTTCATTAGTTTTTAGCTAGAGTGGATAAAGGCAATTTCTGCGGCCATTTCGCAAAGAAGGCAGATTCTTTTATTACGAATCGTACTATAATCTAATGAACATCAGGATTTCCCACAAAAAACATACCTACCAAATTGTATGAAATTCGGTCCATTAGTTTTTCAATTAGAGTGGATGTAATATCCACACAGACACACAGAAACATACACAGATACACCCTTACACACACAGACGTCTTCCTAAAAGTAGTTTTTTCGTGTTCTAGAAGTCCCAAAACGTGTAGATCCTTTGAAAATTCGAGTTCCGATCTTCGGCACGATTCCAATACTTTGAGTACATACACATACACATATATATTATCTGTGTATTATCTGTGTATCTAAATCCCGTGCCTATGCAATTACAATAGTTGTGATTTTAAATGATCCCTAAACTTTTATTATTTCTTCAAGGAAGCCAAATTTTAACATATGCAGAATGCAAATATCTCAAGCGATTGTAAGATGAATTACATAAGAATTGCTGAATTTTTTTCACACAAAATTATTTAGCTCTGGAGTCTGGAATACAAGTTATATGAATGAAATATTCATTGATTTTGCATAAAGAATCAGATGATTTATATTTCGATACAGTTTTAAATATTTAAGTATAATAAATTACTGTAGTACTGTGATAATGTAAAAGATATTACCACTGAATGAATCACATTTTAGAAATTTTTAAATGAAATTACATTTCAGTTGGAAAGTGTTTCATAATCAATGCTTATGCATGATTGATCTTTCTTGTTAAAACTAGAGCATACACATTTTACTTTGGTAAAATTTTGGATTTGAAATAAAAAGTTTATCTATTTTATATTTATATATTTGAAAATAGCTCTGGTATTCCGTATCAATTCATGTCAACTAAAATGCATGAATTAGATCTTTAAAGTAATACCAATCCAGTACCGTTAAAATCTTTAGAAACTTCAGCACGAAAGTAGAATTTCAGAAGTCCGAAATCAGATATGTTATTACATTTTTCCCCTACACTTTTCCCTATTTTTCACTTTAAGAGCTAAAATGCCACCTCGCAAGAACGGAAATCTATAAACTGGAACAAAATTTCACTTGATACAAAGTAAGGAGAATGAAAAAAAAATTTAAAGTCACCAAAGATAGAAGACAATTCCCTTCTTATCGATTTATGCAGGATAGAAATTCCAAGAGTAATATCTCCAAAATACAAAAGAGAAAAATCGAAGAAAATTAAATTTCTTAGGACATCACCAATATCAGGAATAAGTACAGGAACACTTTAGTGTAGTAAAGTGCTAAATTGTTCAAAGAAATAAGAGAGTCGTTATATATTGGAGCTGATACGGAATTTTTTTTAAGGAAGAGAATCATTAGGTGGTATACAAAACAGGTGTTAGGAATTTTGTCAACATATTTGAGAGTTTTTTATACAGAACACGAGTTTTATCGTAATTCAGAATCAAATATAGTATTTGTGCGTCAATTTTATGTTTAAATATTTTTGAGATATTTCAATTTAATAACTTTATCTATATTCATGATTATATTGGCGATTTTGCCATGAAAAAAAAATTATGTGGACGGCATATGACTTTCCCTGAAGACTCATATTCATGTTCTATTTTTTTCTTCAATAATTCATTAAATTGAGTTTAATTCTACACAGTAATAGTCATAATTATTTTAAATTATACTGAATTTACACATTTAATTCAATTTTCGTTTTTATTTGGTAACTGAACTTATTTTCAAACGTGTGTAGCGAAATTGCGAAAAAACTGAAATATCTCGAGAACGGCTAGTCTTAGAGTAATGGGGTTGAACCTATTCTTTCCGTCGTCAAAAAATATGTATTAAACAAACATCGAATTGATATATTTGAGCACATATGGTATTTTAGTTTTAGATACAACCATTTTTACCGGCCATTTCGCAAAAACAGGCAGGTTCTTTTTTTTCGAAATGTAACAAAATCTAATCAACACCAGGCTACCTTACAAGTGACGTATCTTCAAAATTTTGTGAAGTTTGACGAATTAGTTTTTAGTTAGAGTATATACAGGTGATTTTTGCGGTCCATTTCGCAAAAAGAGGCAGGTTCTTTTTATTCCGAACCATACGATTCAGCATCAGGGTCACTCCCAGTGGCTTACCTACCAAAATTTTATGAAATTCGGTCGATTAGTTTTTTAGTTAGAATGGATACATACATTACATAGACATACAAACAGACAGGCAGACATACACACAGACATCACGCTTATACTTTTTCGTGTTCTAGAGGTCCCAGAACGTATAGATCTGTCAAAAACTCGAGTTGCGGTTTTCGACATGATTCCAATACTTTCCCTATGCATTACCATGTATTGCAAAGAAAGTAAAAATACAAAATTCAAGCAAATTTTTGCACAGAATGTTGTGAATACTACATGAAGGTTAATTGTGTCGCTTCATTCTGTTTTAATGTTTTTTCTTTCATGATTATTATTACCCAAACGCCCCAACTCACTTAAAGGGTGTATAGCAGTTACAAGGGACGGTCGGGCAAAATCAATACACAAACACGTACATAGATATACATTGACAATATACATAGACATACATAGACATTTCAGAAAGACAATATATATATACACACATAGACAATATACAAAAAATAAATTCGAGTTTTGAGTAACAAAAGCATCCCCGCCCAAAAAAATCTGATGTGGCTACACATGACTTTCCTTATATAATGTAATGAATTTACTACTTTTACAGTAAAAAAATAGGATTTTCTTTTAGTAGATACTAATATTCTTTCCAAGATATTGAATTTTCGACAATTAGTCGTCATTTTCATTGATTTAGCGTCATTTTTATCCATTTGGCGAGATTTTCGTTAATTTGGCAACATTTCAAAAAAGTCGCCAAGTTGGCGACATTCCGCCAAATTCGTCGCCAAAATCTCGCCAAGCGTTATGTACTAAGAAATAAGTTTTTCTTAAAGCAGATAAATGGTTATTGGCGTTTAAATACAAAAGTATTATTCAAAGTATCTTTTTTCAAGAATGGAACGAGCTAGATCCACGAGAATGATGTCACTCAATTTATCGCATGGTATTACATATGAAAAGTAAACATGTTTCTCAATAGGAAATATTTTTCTTTTTATTTTATACTAGCCGCCTTTGGCGACCAGCCTGTTCGCTACCCTTGAAAATTCTGACCGTGGCAAACTCGCTGGCGCGACCCACCAGAAAGGTGTAAGGTAACTATTTGGACGGCCAGGAAGTGCCACCCAATTTAGACTGGAAACCATGGGGGGAGGCATCCACAGGGACCGAACCCCCCTTCCCCTACCACCAACCTCTCGGAAGGACTTACCGACCCACATGTTTAACGTCATCGTACTCCGCGTGAACATGGCGGCAATTTTGGGAATCGAACCCGGGCCTACCAAGTGCAAATCCCGCGCACTAACCACTGGGGGTACTTCACCCTCCGCGATATTCTTCATAACTTTCTTTTTATTCACCCAATTTAGACCGGAACCAAGTGGGAGAAGCATCCACAGGGATCGTACGCTTCTTCCCCTATTACCAACCTCTCGGAAGGACTTACGGACCCACATGTTTAACGTGATCGTACTCAACGGCAGTTTGGGCAGCGGCGGGAATCGAGCCTACCGAGTGCAACTTCCGCGCGCTAACCACAGTGCTACCGCGTCCACCCAAGAATTATCTTTGTAAAGGCTACTTTGCCCTCCGCGACAATCTCCATAACTTTCTTTTTATTCATCCAATTTAAACCGTACCCTCCTTCCCCTACCACCAACCTCTCGGAAGGACTCACGGACCCACATGTTTAACGTGATCGGACTCTGCGTGAACATGGCGGCAGTTTGGGTAGTGGCGGGAATCGAACCCGGGCCTACTGAGTGCAATTCCCGCGCGCTAACCACTGGGCTACCGCGCCATCCGCGACAATCTCCATAACTTTCTTTATATTCACCCAATTTAGACGGGAACCCTGTGAGGGAGGCATCCACAGGGACCGTACCCTCCTTCCCCTACCACCAACCTCTCGGAAGGACTTCAGGACCCACATGTTTATCGTGATCGTATTCCGCGTGAACACTTCGGCAGTTTTGGCAGTGGCGGGAATCGTACCCGGGCCTACCGCTAACTTCCCGCGCGCTAATTTACAATTTAAAATGACCATATGCTCTCTAAGTTCTTAATTCCATCATCCTCATTCCATTGTTCCATCATTTAAAATATCCATAAAATTAAAATATCCATCGTTCCATCATTTAAAATATCCATAAAATTAAAATATCCATCGTTCCATCATTTAAAATATCCATAAAATTAAAATATCCATTTAAAAAATCCATATCGTTCCATCATTTAAAATATAAATATAATAATTTCTACAATGCATATGTTAAGCTCTTATTTCATTTAAAATCGGAAGCGCGGGAAACGGAAAGTAAAAACTAATTCGGTTTCTTATTGTCCCACCCATCGCTATGCATATACAGAACCGTGACGTCACCTCCACCTTGACGTCCCCACCCACCACCTTCCCTGCTTCTGTGGGGGGAGAAACGTCGGTTAAGAAATGCTTTAGCGGATCGCCGAGAAATTGAAATTCGGAAAATCTTAAAATCCCGATCCTGTGGCCAATACGGAATATTTCTTGACCAGATTGGACTTGTAAGAATGCCAGATATTTGACCTTTCTAAAAATGTAAATTATTAGTCGAAATTCTGAGTACTTTTTACTATGCGAGAATTTAAAAACCAAAAATCGTTTTTTTGAGTCAAAAGTGACTTTTATTTTAAAATCATAAACAAATATTAGAATTTGTCCCTGAGATTTGAAATTGATATATGTTTACTCGAAATTCTCTGCTCTTTCCGATGGTGTGATTTGTTTTTTTCTACAATGTCTGGATCGTGGAGAAAAAGGTCAAAAAATGGTCGAAATCGCATAAAACATTAAATAACAAAAAAAATAATTAAAATTTTAAAAATCGGTATTCACGAATCCCCTTCCCCCCCCCCCGGGTCTCCGATTGCCAAATTTCGTAGCTCTCCGATGCGCGGTCGCTGAACGTTCAATAAAATATCCATTCGTTCAATTATTTAAAATATTCAATATCGTTCCACAAATACATAAATATAATAAGTTCAAATACATCACCACAATTCAATCCACCATAATGCAATCATTTAAATTATTTAAAATATCCATAAATTAAAATATCCATTTAAAATATCATATAAATATAATCATTTCACCCGTTGTATACAACACATATCTTAATTCATTTAAACCCGGAAGGGCGGTCGGTCTCCATGGAGACGGGGAGAAAATTCAACGGGTGAAAACGCGTTCGCCGAGAAATTGGAAATCCTTAGGTCATTAAAATCGCGATCCTGTGAATATTTATAATTATTTCTTGACCAGATTGGACTTGTAAGAATGCCAGATGTTTGACCTTTCTAAAAATGTAAATTATTAGTCGAAATTCTGAGTACTTTTTACTATGCGAGAATTTAAAAACCAAAAATCGTTTTTTTGAGTCAAAAGTGACTTTTGCTTTAAAATCATAAAAAAATATTAGAATTTATCTCTGAGATTTGAAAGTGATATATTTTTACTCGAAATTCTCTGCTCTTTCCGATGGTGTGATTTGTTTTTTTCTACAATGTCTGGATCGTGGAGAAAAAAGAGCAGAAAGGTCAAAAAACGGTCGAAATCTCATAAAACATTAAATAACAAAAAAAATAATTAAAATTTTAAAAATCGGTTTTCACGTGTCCCCTTCCCACCCCCCAGGGTCTCTGATTGCCAAATTTCATAGCTCTCCGACGCGCGGTCGCGAAACGTATAGTGTATAAGACAGACAGACAGACGCACAGACACACAGACATTGCCTTTTATTATTTAAGATGACTTTTTGATAATTTTTTTAAAAAATGTACAATATCTCGAGAACGGTTCACGTTAGCGTTCTAAAATTCATGTCAATCGTTTTCTAATGAAAAATTACATAGGAAATGTCTATTTGCGTAACTTTATTAGTGGTTTTAATTTTTTGACGATTTTTTCAAAATTTCATTCGAAAATTTAGGGGGGTTCTGAACATTCGATTGCGTATAAAAAAAATAGGCTTCCAGTGTTTACGGATTGTGATTTTTGTACCATATTTGGCTCGAATCGGTCCATTCGTTCGTCAGTTATCGTCTCCACAGGCTCACTGACACACACACACACATACACACATACTTTCACACACACACACACACACACACACACACAGACATCACTTCAAAAATGTTTGATTCGTGATCAGGGATGCTTGAAACGTGCTCTCCCGTCGAAAACTCGAATTCGAATTTTCGACCCCGTCACAATACTTTCCTTATACATTATGTATATAAGGAAAGTAAAAATAGTTTTTTCTTATAGTAGATACTAATATTCCTTCCAGGATATTGAATTTTCGACAATTAATCGTCATTTTCATTGATTTAGGGTCATTTTTATCCATTTGGCGAGATTTTTGTTAATTTTACAACATTTCAAAAAGTCGCCAAGTTGGCGACATTCCGCCAAATTCGTCTCCAAAATCTCGCCAAGCGTTATGGACAAATAAATAAGTTATTCTTACAGCATATAAATGACTATTGGCGTTCAAATACAAAAGTATTACTTAAAGTATCTTTTTTTATTAATGGAATGAGCTAGATCCACGAAAATGATGTCGCCCAATTTATCGCATGGTATTACATATGAAAAGTGAACATGTTTCTCAATAGGAAATATATTTTTTTAATTTTATATGACTTTTTGATAATTTTTTTTTAAAATGTCCATTATCTCGAGAACAGTCCATGTTAGCGTTCTAAAATTTATGTCAATCGTTTTCTAATGAAAAATTACATAAGGAATGTGTATTTATGTAACTTTATTAGCCGTTTTGATCTTTTGACATTTTTTTTCAAAATTTCATTCACAAATTTAGGGGGGGTTCTGGACATTCGATTGCGTATAAAAACAACAGGCTTCCAGTGTTTACGGATTGTGATTTTTGTGCCAAATTTTGTTCGAATCGGTCCATTCCTTCGTCAGTTATTGACTCCACAGTCTCACTGACACACATACACACACAGACATCACTTCGAAAATATTTAATTCGCGATCAGGGATGCTTGAAACGTGATCTCCCGGCGAAAACACGAATTTGAATTCTCGGCCCCGTCACAATAATTTCCTTATACATTATGTACATAAGGAAAGTAAAAAAAAAAAATAAAAAAAAAAATATCTGATTGTAATAATTGTACAATTAATTTTTTTGCAGCTCAGCCGTTTGGAGCGTATATACCGATGGAGCTATTTCCTCTGCTGATAGAACAGTTAACCCCTTCGCCCAAAATTATCTCCATGTCAATGTAGAGAATGGGCAAAAAAAGTTTATAGGTTTAAAAGTCCATACGAAAAGTGAGTGATGGGTAAAGGGAAAGATGGTATATTCCCTGTTATTGCCACCCCCCATTAGGTTCCGGATTAGCTTGAATGGCATTATCCTGGCCGTCCGAACTCTACTTAAAATCAACTTAATATCAGCTGTATATCTTCGTATAGGTCAGGCAGTCTGGGTATGCATCAAACAAAAATATGTTACAGTTTGATAATACGAATGCTCGAAAAATCTGAGAGCTTTTAAAAACAAATTACTTATATAGAAATTGAAATTCCTAGTCAAAAATATATCCACTTATTATTGATAATTATTACTTTCCTTATATACATAATGTAAAAGGAAAATATTCTGACGCGGTCGAAAATTCGAATTTTCGATGGGAGAGCACGTTTCAAGCATCCCTGATCACAAATCGAACATTTTTGAGATGATGTCTGTGTATATGTGTGTATGTGTGTGTGTGTGTGTGAGAGAGAGAGACTGTGGAGACGATATCTCACGAATGAATAGAGCGATTCGAATGAAATTTGGTACAAAAATCACAATCCGTGAATACTGGAAGCCTATTGTTTTTAAACGCAATCGAATGCTCAGAACCCCCCTAAATTTTTGAGTGACGTTTTGACAAAATCAACAAAAAATCAAAACCTTTAATAAAGTTACGCAAATAGACATTTCTCATGTAATTTTTTCTTAGAAAACGATTGACATAAACTTTAGAACGATAGCATGAACCGTTCTCGAGGTATTGCACATTTTTCAAATAAATTTATCAAAAAATCTCATAAATTAAAAAGAAATATATTAACTGTTGAGAAACATGTTCACTTTTCATATGTAATATCATACGATAAATTTTGTGACATCATCCTGGTGAATCTAGCTCGTTCCATTCATTAGAAATGATACTTTGAATAATACTTTTGTATTTGAACTTCAATAGTCATTTATTTGCTATAAGAATAACTAATATTTGCTATAAGAATTTATTTGCTATAAGAATATTTCTCCGTCCATAACGCTTGGCGAGATTTTGGCGAAGAATTTGGCGAAATTTCGCCAACTTTGCGACTTTTTTAAATGTTGCCAAATTAACGGAAATCTCACCAAATGGATAAAAATTACGATAAATCAATGAAAATGACGACTAGTTAAAGAAAATTCAATATCTTGGAAAGAATATTAGTGTCTACTGTAACACAATATTTGTATTACATGTTTCCACCCCAATTACAAATGCCAACCAAAATAATGAACTATCTAAATGCTGCAGAGGGATCCAATCACAACAAATGCATATATAAACAGTGGTCATCCCCGTATGCAGCAACAGCCAATGGTAGATGTGGTAGGGAATGAATGAGGGAAAGAAAAAAGCGCCCCAAAGCCATATTAAAAAAACTTCAGTCGACTTAAAACTTTCGAACGAGTCAGCATCATGTTTCTTGGGTTTGTGAAAAGTGTCTATAGAATGTGAACAATAAAATGGTAGCGAGTGCAGTTAGATGTGCAACGGTTTTCCTACATCATTGAAATAGCACGAATATGCACGTAACACAAAGAGTAAAGGTAACCAACTTTCAATTGTCACTATTAGCACGGAAGGCACACCTTTAACGATTATTAAAATAATTAACTACCAGTTCGTATGAGTAGATCA
Organism: Amaurobius ferox; assembly: GCA_951213105.1. Lineage (NCBI taxonomy): Eukaryota > Metazoa > Arthropoda > Arachnida > Araneae > Amaurobiidae > Amaurobius > Amaurobius ferox. The sequence continues at coordinate 35,569,546 of OX578154.1, forward strand.
TATGAACGAGTTCGTAAATATTGAACTATAAGAACTATTCTTTATCGATTGTTTAAAGGAAACTGTTTTTAAGAAATTTAAGTCAAAGTTATTATGTGTGTAAATATATATATTAATGTAATATTGTCAGTATTATGTGTCTTTTAATAATTGATTTAATTATAGCATAGTTACTCCAGATACAATGGATATCTATTAAGTAAAATATTAAAATAAATTGAGCAATTAAGCATGTTGTTGTTGTTGAGACCCAGACCGTCCGACCTACCAGAAAGGTGTAAGGTAACTGTTTGGACAGCCGGGAAGTGCCACCCAATTTAGACCGGAACCCAGTGGGGGAGGCATCCACAGGGACCGTACCCTCCTTCCCCTACCACCAACCTCTCGGAAGGACTTACGGACCCACATGTTTAACGTGATCGTACTCCGCATGAACACGGCGGCAGTTCAGGCAGCGGCGAGAATCGCGCGCTAACCACTGGGCTGCCGCGCCCGAAAAGAGCCAACAACACGCGGTGTTCCCAGGTGGTCACCCACCCAAGTACTAACCGCGCCCGATGCTGCCTGACTTCGGGAGCAATTAAGCATGTGTATTTATGTTTTGTGTGTTCGTATCTCGAGCTTGAGAACCGGGAGCTTACATGCTCCACCCTTAGTGGCGGCATCATAGGTAAATCATAGAATAATACTTTTTGAATAGAATAAGTTTACCTTATGACATCTACTATAAGAATACCCTATTTTTTTTGCTGTAAAAGTAGTAAATTCATTGCAATATATAAGGAAAGTTATGTGCTGCCCACATCAGATTTTTTTACTGTAATAGTAGTAAATTCATTGCATTATATAAGGAAAGTCATGTGCTGTCCATATCAGATATTTTTTACGTCATTTCGAAAATATATCTCGTGTAAGAGAAATGAAGCGGATGGACGTTTGAACAAAAAACAAATAAAATTTTTCAAAATAAAAATTTTAAAAGTAATATAAAATATTTTTAATGCACTTAGCACTATTGCACTTAGTTTCTCCATTTCATCTTTGCGAAAATGAATGCTCAAATTCTACTGATCCATTTATATTGGATCCTGAATTTATATTAGATCTTTGAAGTATTATTAAACTGGTTTGGATAAAATCTTGTAGATATCAGCAGAATGAAAAATAGTCAGACAGACATGTTATCAATATTTCACTTCTTCACTAGATTTTTTGTTAATTTTCTTTTCAAGATATAAAGTACCCCGAATTATAGCAATTATCGATGTGATAAATCTTATTCAAAATGAAAGAAATTTAAATGTACAAGGAATAATTAGTCATTTATGCCGCACTAAGCGCACACAAAATGCTAATTTTTAAAGTAGTTTCTCTATATTATCATGGCATAACAGGAGAGATATGTATGGCAGAAGTGAATGGATAAAAATCTTGGGGAAATCTTCAGACACACATGTTATCAATATTTCATTTCTTACCTAGATGATTTTTCATAGTTGTTTTTTTATTTAGGTAATAAAATGTCCCCAATTATAGAAATTAATTTCAATCTAATAAAATTTGATTGGAAATGAAGCAAATGCCACTGTTCAGTGTTTGTGGAATAACTAGGCATTTATACCGCACCAAGCGAGGGCACAGTGACTAGTTTTTAACGTAATTTCTTTATATCAACTGGTTGTTTCTTATCCCACTTGACCGACAGCAACATCAGATTAAGTCCATGAACCCATGAGTCTTCAAAAGTTGAAGAACTACTCCAGGTCTGGAGTACAGCTGATTCCTCTGGCATCCAATCCATGTCAAGGCATGGGCATGAGAGGCCTGAGTCAAATTGCACTTCGGGCAAGGGGGATAAACCTTAGAACCCAACAGGTACCGAAGAGCATGAAGATGGCCGCTGCTGAGTCTGGCCAGAGTCGTCTGTTCTCCCCTACTGCCTGCCCCAGTCAAAGCAGCACCACGACGTCTACAATCATCCTACTCATGCAAGGGGCCTTTCTCCAAGTGGAGTTGATTTCAAGCAAATGGGGGAAGGTTGGCTTAACACTTAACTATCGCCATCTGGCTACTGTTGATGAGATGTTAAAAGGAGAAGTAACCGTACAGGGGTATTCCCTTCGAGTAAAATTCCTTCTCGATGGGCGTTGGGTTGATTTCGCACAATGCATCTTGGGTGATGGAAAGGTATTCTTTGTCAAGGAGGGGAAGAAAATGGGTTCTCTCTTTCGCAAGTCAATGTGTTTGTGTGTTGTAATTCCACGTGGGTCGACTTTATTACAATTTTAAGTTGTTAATTTAATATTTTTGTCACTTCATTTACATGGTTGACATGTATTTAATTGTGTATTAAAAATTCTGAGCTGTATACATTTGATTTTCCGATTGTGATTGTCGTAAAATGACCGATTTGCTGAGTTTTTTGCAAACACAAAAGGTACGTGAATTATTTCGATCCTAAAAGTATTTAATGTATTGTTTTATTTAGCATGCATACGTAATCGCAATAAACACCTTTAGAAATAAATGATATTGTCGTTTAGGATTCTTATCATGATTATATTTACTCATTTGTATACTTAGAACTTTTGATTTTACTAATCTTAAGCCAATTGAAAAGCTTGACATAAGCCAGTTGACTAGTTTGTTTGAGATAGAATTATTTTTAATTTTCTGTCTGTTCAGGCTGATTTGCTGGATGTGTTGAAGCAGATAACATTAGAAATAAAATACTTTTAGCTTATTTATACAGTGATTTTCTTTTTATGTAAATGTGTTTATATAATAAATATGTGTGAATAAAAATTGTTTGATTAAATTTTGCTTAGCTTTACTCATGTTCCATTATTTTCTTTCTCTTAATTTATTTTTATAGGACATTTCATTCTAGGTAGGAACCGTTATTTATTTTACAATTATTACAGGATTTTTTTTTCTTCTTAATTTCTGTAGTTTAAGTTACACTTTTGCTGAAATAGTTTTGCTGATTGAAATATGTAATATGTAGAAGAGTTTCCTTCTTAAAAACATTTCATCTGCAACTTATATATTGCAGCTGTATTATTAAAATTTAAAAAAAGAACGCTTCTATGAAGAGTATAAAATATGTCTGTGAAATGAAATCTGAGAATAAAATATATCTGTAGAGCGAAAATAATATTTAGTGAGAAAAAAAATTGCGGAACTTCTTACTCTTTATTTGTTTTATCTTATCATGTCAAAGGTAAGTGCATTTATAATTTCTATTTTATTAATATTACTTATAAGAGTGCACTTGAATTTGAGTGTAAAAGTATTTTGTGAGATCATGCATGCAAAATAAAATAATTATTTTAAGTATAATTGGATATGAAATAAAATATAATTTTATTTTACCGTAATGTCTTTTAATGATAACGAAAAAATATCTTAAATTGAAAAAAATATATACAAGGACAACGCATGCAAATTTAAATTCTTATTTTGAATGTAATTGGAGAAAAAAAAAAGCATTAAATTTTTTAATTTTGCTTTAAAAAATCTTTATGTGAATGAAAATATGTTTTCCATTTAAATTGCATCACTTATCAAACGATTATCAAATCAAAGTATTAAAAAAAGAAGAAAAAAACCCCGAGAAGAAACAATAAAGAATCCTTCATACCGGATTCTCGTCCTGTAACGTTGCTTTTTCTGCATGACAGACTGTCAGCAGTCGCGATAAGGCTGTTTACATTGGGTCTATGGAAGCTTCCCTTCTGTACTGTCAGAAATTTTTTGTTTCAAGTTTGGCTCATGAGGCAAGTTCCGAGAAGGAAATACAGCCGTCATCAATGGAACTCCTAAGGCTGCCCTCTCTGGTCAGACCATCCGCAACCCCATTACCGTAAATGTCTTCATGAGATGGCACCCATTGAAAAAATATGTATCATGACATATCAACTGGTCCGAACCAAATGGATATGTATGGCAGAAGTGGATGGATAAAAATCTTGGAGAAATCTACAGACAGACATGTTATCAATATTTCATTTCTTTACTACATATTAAATTATTTTTCAGAGAAATAGAACGCCACCAATTATAAAAATTACTGATATAAAAATTTAATTCAAAATGAAGCAAATATCACTGTTCATGGAACAACTAGCCATTTATACCGCACTAAGCTCAAAAAGACTAGTTTTTAAAGAAGTTGCTCTATATCATCCTGGAAAAACAGAATATATATACATGAATGGATATCTATAGCAGAAATGAATGGATAAAAATCTTACAGTTTTCACCCACAGATCAGCATAGAAATCACCAATATTTCATTTATTTCCTACACATTTATTTTCTTTCATTTTTAGTAATAATAGACCATCAATTATAGAAATTACTGATGTAATAAATTTGATTTCAAATGAAGCAAATTCCACTATTTACTGTTCGTGGAATAGTTAGTCACTTATACTGTACTAAGGCAGGGCAAAATTGATTAGTTTTTAAAGTAGTTTCTTTATATCAACTGGGAATCTATGACAGAAGTATGGATATCTATGGCAAAAGTGAATGGACAAAATGCTGCTAATGATTATGATGATAAAAATCTTCTGCATGCATAAAAAAAATCTGATGTGGGCAACACATGACTTTCCATATATAATGCAATGAATTTACTACTTTTGCAGTTAAAAAAATGTTACTCTTATAGTAGATACTTATATTCTTTCCAAGATATTGCATTTTCTTCAACTAGTCGTCAGTTTCATTGATTTAGCGTCATTTTTATCAATTTGGCTAAATTTTTGTTAATTTGGCAACAATTAAAAATGTCGCCAAGCGTTATGGACGGAGAAATAAGTTATTCTTACAGCGGATACATGACTATTGGCTTTCAAATACAAAAGTATTACTCAAAGTATCTTTTTTCATGAATGGAATGAGCTAGACGCACGAGAATGATGCCACCCAATTTATCGCATGGTATTACATATGAAAAGAGAACGTGTTTCTCAATAGTAAATATTTTTTTTTATATAACTTTTTGATATTTTTTTTAAGAGTACAATATCTCGAGAATGGTTCATCTTAGCGTTCTAAAATTTATGTCAATCGCTTCCTAATGAAAAATTACATAAGAAATGTCTATTTGCGTAACTTTATTAGCGGTTTTGATTTTTTGACGATTTTTTCAAAATTTCACTCGAAAATTTAGGGCGGCTCTGAACATTCGATTTCGTATAAAAACAATAGGCTTCAGTGTTTATGGATTGTGATTTTTGTACCAAATTTCGTTCGAATCGGTCCATTCGTTCGTCAGTTACCGTCTTCACAGGCTCACTGACACAAACACACACACATACTTTCACACACACACACACACACACACATACTTTCACACACACACACATACTTTCACACACACATACAGACATCACTTCAAAAATGTTCGATTCGTGATCAGGGATGCTTGAAACGTGCTCTCCCGTCGAAAACTCGTATTTGAATTTTCGACCCCGTCAGAATACTTTCCTTATACATTATGTATATAAGGAAAGTAATAAGAAATCTGCAGACAGGCATGTTATCAATAATTCATGCCTTTCCTAAACTTTCCATCATTATTTTTCACTTTAAGAAATAAAATGTAACCAATTATAGACATTATTTCTGTAATATATTTTATTCAAAATGAGGCAAATTCCACAGTTCACTCTTCGTGGAATAACTAGCCATTTATATAGCACTAAGAGCGAGCAGAATGACTAATTTTAAAGTAGTTAATCTATATCTTCTTGGAAGAAATGAATGGATATAAATGAATGGGAATTCTATACCTGAAACGAATGGATAAAAATGTGGGAGATATCTGCAGACAGACATGTTATCAATATTTCATTTCTTCCCTACACTTTTCATATTTTTCACTTTCAGAAATGAAACGTCACCCCATAAGAGAAGAAAAAATATCTATAAATTGCAACAAAAATTCGCATGCTACAAAAGGGGACAGAGTTATAAAAATGTACAGTCACCAAAGGTAAAAGACAATTCTTTTCTTATCGATTTATGCAGGGCAGAAATTTCAGGCCCTGTATCTCCATAAAAATAAATATAAAAGGAATTGGAGAAAATTGAATTCTTTGGGATTTCGCCAATATCAAAAATATTTTCAAGAGTATTTTTTAATCTGTCGCAAAATGCTAAAAGTGTTCAGAGAATGGGATATAAATAATATAGATTAAAGTTGATACGTAGAGACTTATAAGAAAAAGAACTATTTATAGTTATAATAAAATACTGTCTTATAATTTTAACTTAAACTTGTAAGTGTGTTTCATATTTATATCAGGTATTGGATAATTCTTCGCTTCAGGGTTAATGATTTGAATTTTTTAAAAATTAACTGCAGTGTGGCTCCACTGGACTTTCTCGTAATAGAATACATTTATAAGTAGCTTATGGCATTTTTTCTTCTTTTTTCTAAATTTTACAAGGAATTTAAAAAAATCCGTTTCGCTGGTCCAAATGTTTATAATTATAGCGTGTTATCCTTCGTTTTAAAGAGCTTAAAAATCTTACTATTGTTACTATACTTGACAATGTACCCAAGGGGGGACTTTCAGCACGACGGGGCTATAAGGACGTCCCTAACACAAAATTGTCCCACTGCCAATTTTCACAACAATGATTAAAACTATTAATCCATAAACAACCCATTTTATACATGATTATTTCAAATTTCATCCTATGCTGTCATGATGAAGAAATATAAAATTTCAAATATATTTCAATGTTTTCGCTCCAATTCTATCTAGTTCTAAAGTTTTCGATAACAAGCTGGATATAAAGTTTCATGAAAATCCATTAATATTTGTGGCAGCTACACAATAAATCGACCACAGACGTACTGACAGACGGACGGACGGACATCACACTAATAAAAGTCAAACTTGTTCAAGAAATTCTAAAACATATATTGGGATCAAAATATCGAATTCGAAAATATTCGATAAAACAATATTCTCTTTATACTATAATAGATGGTATGAAAAAAATATAAATAGTTGCTGCGTGGGAAATTCCACACGCCCGGTTTGGGCGCAAAAAAACATGAACAAATTTCATTGAAACATTACATAAAAGGTGACCGTGTCGTATAGTCTTAAAGATTTTACTCTGAAAAGTTAAAAAATAATTAAAATGATAGGAAATGAGGACACCAATTAGATTTTTAAAATAACAAAAGAAAAGTTTATTTACACAAATAATATTTAAAAACATGACAAGATTAAGCCTTAAATCATGAGCTTAAAAAAATATTGTTCCTACAAATTCTCATTATTCTCAAATTAGAACGAAATCATTATTACCATTCTTAAGTTCTAATATACTCATAATTTCTACTACACTCAAAATTACAATTCTCGGACTCTACTAAAATCACACACTTAAGAGACTCGTTACTTTCAAAAATTCATAATATTACTCCTCGCTTAGAGGTTTTTATAAGAGCGGGGAGGAGACATAGTCAAAATCTGAGTGCTGTGCGAAGTCAAAGGCCTTACCTCTGCTTTTGGGCCAATCGGCCGGTTGTGCGCTGTGTAGTGGGGACCAGGAGAGCATCTCGCTCCGGCAAGAATTGTACCACTTTACACCATCAAAACTCAAGAGCCACTCTCGACTTCTCCACCAAAAAATCACTCTCTCTAAAATCTTCCAAGTCGCTCTCTCCTCCCACTTAAATTTTATTCGTTGCAAGGTTTAAACCCCCCCTAATATTATTGGAGGACACTTGGACCCTCACTTTCAGTGGCCAGTCCATGACAGGAAGGCTTGGTCAGTAGCCTCTGAGTTATTATTTGCAGGTGGCTGGAGTCCCACGCTCCTGCGTGAATATCTGGGCTTAACTGCGCCCCCAACGACCGCTTACCCCCGTTGAGTCTTCCTCCATCTTGAACGAGACCACCCACAGACAAGAAGTCCAGAATCCACTGACCCTTTCCGTTGCAGGTGTTCAAAGGGGAACTTTATAAAAATTGTGTGGAAACACAGGGACCATCTTTGTAGGTATGTGAAATCACTCTTGGATGTTACATTACATGAGGGAAACCAATGCACCAATAGTTGTGCTTCCAGTCCAATTAAGCCGTTTTGCGTGAATAATATTCGGATTATGTAAAACAAAATTCCGATACAGTTATATTAGTTTATCTGTTTCCTTTAGTCTCTTTTGTTTCATTTACAATAGATGATATGGGAAGTACGTCAGCCTAAATAATATACAAACATTGAAATAACGTATTATTTTCCAGTTGCGACAGAATATCAAGTTTATATAAGTTTCAAAGTAAGAAGTACATTTTACAGTAACTAATGCAAGTTTTACATTGAACATTATCTGCAAAATGTTTAATAATTTCACATTTTCTGATTTACTGATGTTTATGTTAACATCTCTAGCTAAGATGATCTGCATATTCGGATCACTGAAGCTCTTCGTTATTATTATCACTATATTTTTGAAACTATAAACTCGATTCGACATACAATTATATCAAAGAGCTATTAATTATTCGCTTATTATTTGCAGCTAAAACGTTCAGTGTTCGATATATAATCATCACAAATTTTTAAATTGGAAAATGTTCAATTTTCTTTAGCCTTGGGGACGAAATAGCGCAATGGTTAAGACATTGGAATCGTATACGGCAGATTCAGAGTCGATGTTCCCTGTCCCCTATTTTCACTGCCTACGCCGAGTATGGTCACGTTAAATCTGTACTGCCAAATGTCATTCCCAAAGGTAATGGGGAGAAGGAAAGATGGTACGGTCCCTGTTGCTTCCACCCCTGTAGGTTCTGTTTATGGGGTGGCGCAGATCAGTGATTAATTATAACACAGGGATAGTACTCCAAAGACCCGAGTTCAATTCCCATATGTGCCCAAACAAACCAGGTATTAATGTGGATCAGCAAGTTATATCTATTGATCCATACGTTTTTTCTGAGAGGTTAGTCTTAGGGGAAGGTAGATACTGCCGCTGTGAATATCTCCCACATTTTGTTTCAGTCTAAATTGGGTAGCACTATCCCCCGGCGGTTAAACTTTACACCTTCAGGAATGCCAGACGGCCTGGATATGATAAAAAAACTTTTACAACTTGACTCGAAAGCTAAAAGAACCTTGTAAATACAAATTATTGGTCTAGAAATTAGATTTACTACAGAACATTTTTGCCACTTATTATTACTTTCCTTATATAGATAATGTACAAGAAAAGTTTTGTGACGGGGTTGAAAATTCGAATGAGTTTTCGATGGGAGAACATGTTTCACGAATCCCTGATCACGAATCAAACATGCAGCATGCATCAAACATGCAAATTCGTTTTTGAGGTGATGTCTGTGTTTTTTTGTGTGTGTGTGTGTGTGCGTGAAAGTATGTGTGTGTCAGTGAGTCTGTGGATACAATATATCTCACGAATGACTGGAGCGATTCGAATAAAATTTGGTACAAAAATCACCATCCGTGAATACTGGGATCCCATTGTTCTTAAACACAATCGAATGTCCAGAACCCCCCTAAATTTTCGAGTGAAATGTTGAAAAAATCATTAAAAAATCAAAACATTTAATAAAGTTAAGCAAATAGACATATCTAGTGTAATTTTTCCTTAGAAAATGATTGACATAAACTTTAGAACGCTAGTATGTACCCTTCTTGAGCTATTGCAGAATTTTTAAGTATATTTATCAAAAAATCCCATAAATTAAAAAAATATATATTTACTCTTAAGAAACATGTTGACTTTACATATGTAATATCACGCAATAAATTTGGTGACATCATTGTCGTGGATCTAGCACGTTCCATTTATGAGAAAATGTACTTTGAGTAATACATTTTTATCTGAACGCCAATTGTCATTTATCTGTTGTAAGAATAACATATTTCTCCGTCCATAACAGTTGGCGAGATTTCGGCGACGAATTTGGCGGGATATCGCCAAATTGGCGACTTCTTTAAATGTTACCAAATTAACGAAAATTTCGCCAAATGGATAAAAATGACTCTAAATCAATGAAAATGACGACTAATTGAGTATCTTGGTAAGCCAGTATCTTGGAATGAACATAAGTATGTACTATAAGAATAACCCATTTTTTTACAGTAAAAGTACTAAATTCATTGCATTATATAAGAAAAGTCATGTGCTGCCAATATCTGATTTTTTTATTTATTTTCTATTTTTTGCAAATTATTTCTTGTGAAAGTAAACAAAAAGAAGTGGGAGCCAGTTCTGACAAAATACTCGTATAATAAGTTTTTTGACAAAAAATGTAAAACTAATAACAAATTACTTAAATTTTGTTTGTTTATAAATGGTACATAATTTTGATAGAACAGGTATAAATTGCTTACAATTTTATATGCTAGGTTCAAAGTTATAAGCGTCCCGAACGTTTACTGATTTCGTAATGCTCCGATTTCAGAAGGATACCCCGATCATCGATGACTTTTACGTCATGACGACTTTTACGTCAAAAGTAGGAAATTAGTAAAACAAACTTAGACTAGCCGAATACCCGTTGAAAATCAACATTCTCGCAATAAGCAACCCCTGAATATTGTTATTTTTTTTAATAATTCGCTTTTCACATTTATTTGGCAAATCGAGTATTTTAGTGTGCAGAACCTCCTAAAGAAGAAAATATTGTAAATTATAAATTGCGCACATCTTCCTTTCGAAGTATCTTCCAGTACACCAAATTAAAGTCTCTATCTCATCGCGAAACATACTATTTTACCATCTCCTTTTTCGATCGATTTTCTGTGGAGCACACCCATAACTGAACATTTTTGAAAAACTCTGTTAGCCTTGGGTTTCTTATCAGATGATTGGCTCATATACCAAATATCAAGCCTCTATCACATTTAAAAAGAAGCTTGTTTCATTTATTCCGAAAATCGAACATATTGTTATTCGGCACCCCCTAAAGTTGCAAATACAGGAAATCTGAAATTGCACACTTTCTTCCATTCAAACTATCTACAGTGCACCAAATTTGATGTCTCTATCCTATCGTGAAGCTTGTTTTTCTATCACTTCATATTTCGAACGCTTTTGTGTGGTGCAACCCTTAAATGATCCTTTTTGAAAAACCGTAATTATCTTAGGTTTTTTTTATATGATTACACAATATACTGAATTTCAAGCCTCTATCACATTGCAAAGAAGGCGTTCATCATTGGTTCGTCAAATCGAACATTTTAGTGCGCAGCACCCCCTACAATGGAAAATGTTGGAAAACTGAAATTACACACTTTCTTCCTTTCTAACTATCTACACGTATACCAAATATGAAGTTTCTATCTCATCGCGAAGCATGCTTTTTCTATCATTTCACTTTTCGAATGTTTTTCTATGGAGTACCCCCCCCCCTCCCCCTTAAATATATATTTTTGAAAAACTCCTTTCTTCTTTGGTTTTCTGTTAAATGATTCGCCCACGTACCAAATATCAAGCCTCTATCACGTTCTAAAAGGGGTGTTTCTACTTCATTCCGAAAATCGAATATTTTTGTGTGCGACACTCCCTAAATTAGAAATATTGCAAAACTGAAATTGTACACTTTATTCCTTCTAAACTATCTACCAGTACACCAAATTTTAAATCTCTATCTCATCCCAAAGTATGTTTTCATATCAATTCACTTTTCGAACGTTTTCCTCTGAAGTACCCCTTAATCGAACATTTTTGAAAAACTATATTCGTCTTGGGTGTTTCCATCAAATGATTAGTCCATATACCTAATTTCAAGCCTCTACCAAATTTTAAAGGAGCCGTTTCTCATTTATTCACTAAATTGAATATTTTGGTGTGTGGCACCCCTTTAATTAGAAAATATTGGAAATCTGAAATTGCACACTTTCTTCCTTTCGAACGATTTCCCATACACTAAATTTGAAGTCTCTATCTTATGGCAAATTATGCTTTCCTATCTTTTCACTTTTCGAACGTTTTGGTGTGGAGCACCCCCTGTAGGGAACATTTTCAAAAAATTCGATTACTCCAGGGGGTTTTATCGAACGACCGAGCCGTCTACCAAATTGCAAATCTCTATCTGTTCGGGAAGTGCCTAAAAAAGGCGTGTCAGACAGACGGACAGACAGACTGACGAACACTTGGCAAGTAGTATATATAGATACGCAACAATGTTCTTACGTTTTATAGACATAAAATAGTGCACAGAAGTATTCCTTCAAATGATTTGAAACTCGGATTAACAATTGCAAATATGCATTCAACTCTAATATTTTTATATAATTTTACACTCCATCTTCTGGCAAAGGTGCATTTGTAAATTTGATGGATTTTTCGTACTTAAGTAGAGTGTTAATGGGAAAAAATTAAAGAAACGTTTAAATACCTTAACTGTAACACTCGCTGAAGTAGAATTATACTCACCATTTCAAAGCAAATGTTATTTAATTAAAGAAAATTATCTTGATTTGTTTTTTCTTTACATCTTTTAGAGAATTTCACTATGAGAGTAATCAAATTTATAATTTTAAGTTAGACCATTCGAATTCGTATTCTGAAAACGTTAGATTTTAGTGAATGAAAAAAAATTCTAAAACATTCTCCAATTATCACTTTTGTTAATTTCTTATAGTGTTTATATTTCTTTATAGTGCTGATTTCTTGCATATTTTTCAGTGCGACATAAATTAATAAGAAAGATCAATCATGCATAAAGCATTGATTATGAAACACTTTTCAATTTCAATGCAATTTTATTTAAACATCTCTAAAATCCAATATATTCCTCGGTAAATTTTTTCAAATTATCGCAATTAATTAATTAATTTATTATATTTGAAAACTTGAAACTTCATCGAAAAAAATGAACTGTATTCAAATGACGGCAATGAAACATAAATTGCCTGGTTGAAACATCTCTAAAATGCGATACATTCGTCGATAATATTTTTAAAATTATCATAATTTTGCAATAATTTATTATGTTTGAAAACTCAATCGGAAATAAATGAACTTTATTCAATTGATGTCATCGAAATATAAATCGCCTGGCTCTCTATATAAAAGCAGCATTTCATTCATAAACTTTTTACATTCCATTCATTTATCACGCTACTACAATAATTTATTTTATTTAAAAACATAAAACCATGTAGTTACAAGTAATTTAACTCTATACTTAAAACTTCATCGAAAAAAATCGCCTGCATCTCTATGTAAAATCAATGAATGTTTTATTCATATCAGCTATATTGCACACTCCATGAGCTAAAAAATTTTGCGTTAAAGAAATGCAACAATTCTTATACAACTAATTCTACATCTTTTGGTGTTTACATTCTCCATAAGTGAAACTTAGGCTTCGTTGTATAAATAACCAAACTTTGATGATCATTTAATCTCAAATATACTGTAATTTCGTTGTTTTAGAATGTAGATGCACAGAATTTAAGCAGAAATAAAGCAGTTTTAGGACGGATACTACACTAAATATAAATTTAAAAGAACTTTAAAAACCACGATTTTGACACAAGGAAAAAATATGGATGATATGTTTTATTTTGAATTGGATCACGTGATCTCTTCATGTAAAAGGTGTAATTATTATTTTAATTTTATTTAAAAATCTACTGAATATATTTTGCTGACATTTTTTTATATATTTCATGAGATAATTAAAATATTTCCTAAAACTTTCGAAGCAATTTGTGAATTCTATGTCGCTTAAAAATGTTTGAATACTTAGGCCCCATAGGGTTCAATGCATCTCATTTTTTCAACCAGGGTTCAGTCCAAAACTAATTGGATGATGTTATTCATGTATATCCCCATAGGTCCCACAGACCGTCTGAACAACATATTAAAATTCAATTTTGATAAAGTTATTTTTGCGGCAGTTATCGTGCTAACGCACAGACAGACAGACAGACAGACAGAATGAACAAAGTCATAAATACTTTTCAACTATATTGTAAAGCTTTAACAAAGTCATAAACACTTTTCAACTATGTTGTAAAGTGTTAAAAATTGGATTGATGAACTGTATAACATATTGAATTCATATTTTCAAACAGATACGATTCTTTGTAACCTTTTTATACAATTTTAACCGCAATTGTATCAACACGTAACTATAATTAAAGTATTAGTCTACCACTAACAGTTTAGACAAAAATGCCGTTCCAGGTCTTAATGAGACTTCCTGTATAGATTTAGTTACATATAGTTTCAAGTAGTAAGTTATTTTCTCATTAATGTTACAATTGAAAAAAATAATCTTAGAATTAGAAGTCTGGAATTCTAGTTAGCTGTCATACTAAATTAATGATCTTGAACCAAAACATTAGAAATGTTGAATCAAGACAAGGTCTCACTAATTGAATTCTGAAACTTTTAGAAAACGGAATTGGCGAGGTCATAATCATGTCTTTATGTTCTCTTTGACAACTTAATTAATGGACAAAAGAAATATAATTGCTTCCAAACTGGAACAGTTTCTTAGATTTTAGGTAATTTGTGGTTTCTCGTGGTGTATGCCAGGCCAGAGCAGCATAATTTGTATAATCGTTGCTAATTGCTCCAATGCTTGCAGGTAATTAGTACAGAAAATATCTTTTTATATCAAAAATGTAGAAATTACCTAAATTTTTGTAGTGTTTTCGTAAAAGAGTGAATATTATTCATGTCAGAGTCTTTGGATGATAAATTATAAGTGAGAATTTCTACAAAAGTAATTGTATTATTTTAATTTGAATTATTTAAAGACATGTGTAACACATTTCATTAATAAAATACTTAGAAATTGTTACGTAATAAGATAATTAAAAATTTCTGTAAGATACATTTTTAACTTACAGAATAATATGATACGTTTACATAATTATATGATAAGTTTGATACTAATGACATGATACATTGGATACGAATGATATGATACGATTGATTCGAATGATATGATACGTTTGATACGAATGATATGATTGGTATGGTACGAATGATATGATACGTTTATACATTACATTTTTAAAAGACGTATCATAACATTATATCAGTGTTATAATCATATCATATAAAAATTACTGACTAAAATCCAGTCAATGTTAGAATTATAAATTATCCTAACTTGGCATTGTAGAATGCTTCTATTTTACCCAGAAATGTTCTAACAGCAATAACTTTTTCTTCTGTTACTCTGTGAATAGCATCTATGAGCTATCTCTGGCTGAAATCAGACTGTTATGAAAGATGTAAGCACATTGGTCGCTTACATCGCTGAATCTAATAGATAACAAGAAAGATCAATCAAGCTTAAAGCATTGATTATGAAACACTTTCCAACTTCAATGCAATTTTATTTAAACATATCTAAAATGCAATACATTCCCCGGTAATATTTTAAAACTTATCACAATACCACATTAATTTATTATATTTGAAAACTTAATTCTTCATTGAAAAAAATGAACGTCATTCAAATGACGGCATTAAAATATAAATTGCCTGGTTTAAACATCTCTAAAATGCGATGCATTCCTCGGAAATATTTTTAAAACTATCATAATACTACGAGAATTTATTATATTTAAAAACTTCATCGAAAACAACTGAAATTCATTCAAATGACGTCATAGAAAAAATAACACGCAAGGATTTCTCTATAAAAACAGCATTTCATTCATTACTTTCTACATTCATTTCATTCATCACAATACTATAATATTGTATTTTATTTAAAAATTAAGACCATGGAGCTACAAGTAATTAAACTCAATGCTTAAAACTTCATCGAAAAAAAACCGTCCTTCTCTTTGTAAAATCAATAAATATTTCATTCATATCAGCTATCCAGACTCCATGGATTAAATAATTTTGTGTTAAAGAAATATACAGCAATTCTAATACAGCTCATTCCACATATTTTGCTGTTTGCATTTCACATAGGTGAAAAATAAATAGGCTTTGTTGTAGAAATAATCAAATTTGGATGAGCATTTAAACTCAAATATATTGTAATTGCGTTCTTTCAGTATGTAGATATATGGAATTTAACCAAAAATAAAGGATTTAGGACGGATACAACACTCAATATGAATTAAAAAGAACTTAAAAAATCACGATTTTGAGACAAGATGGATGCCATATATCATTTTGAAGTGGGTCATGTGATATTTTCTTATCATGGTCACGTGATCGCTTCATATAAGAGGTGTGATTATTATTTTAATTTTTATTTAAAAAACTACTGAATATATTTCGCTGATTTTTATTTTATATATTTTATGGAATAATGTGAATATTATCTAAAATTTTCGAAGCAATTTGTGAATTTTAAATCCGCTTAAAAAATGTTTGAAACATTAGGTCCCATAGGGCTCAATTTATTTCATTTTTTCAACCCGGGTTCATTCCAAAACTAATTGGGTGATATTATTCATTTATATTTTCATAGGTCCTACAGACCGTCTGAACAACATACTAAAATTTCATTTTGATTAAGCCATTTTTACGGCAGTTATCGTGCGAACGGACAGACAGACAGACAGACAGAATGAACAAAGTCATAAACACTTTTCAACTTTGTTGTAAAGTGTTAAAAATGTAAAAACATATGTGCTTCTTTCGCAGGATATATAGTACAGATTATGGATATATTAAAGTATTTTAATATTTTTAAAACATTTGTTTTTAAAAATAACTATAAATTTTTGTCCGAGAGAGTTTTTGCTTCACCTTTTTTATCCTCCTCCTCTCAAAACATTTTCGAAACTATGAAAAATATATATAAATATTAATACACAAAAATATTTAGTACGAAATTCAGTTTCTAGATCAACAATTGCTTTTACAAAGCTGTTATAGTTTTGAGATACTCGTTTCTCAAATAGAAGAAGATTGAAAAATTTCCATTTTTGATACCCTGCAATACATGGTAATGTAATCGTGTCGAAAATCGAAACTCGGATTTTTGACGCATATACACGTTTTGGGACCTCTAGAACATGAAAATCTATTTTTAACGTGGCGTTCAAGTGTTTGTGTATCTGTGTGTCTGTTTGAGCAATGTACCCACGCTTACTCAAACTATTTGACTAAATTTCATAAAATTTGATAGGGATTGTGAAATATGATTAGGGAAAAAAACCCTGCACTTTTTTGCTAAATGGCACGTAAAAATCGTTAAAATGTAAAATAAGAGACTGCGTTTACGCAAATGCAATCAATTAAATGCTTATTTATGTGTAATTAGTTCAATGATAGGAACAAAACCAACCTCATTACTCTAGGCCCAGCCGTTCTCGAGATATTGTAGTTTCTTCGCAGTTTCACTACTCCGTCTTTGAAAATAAGTTCAGTTACCAAATACAAACGAAAATTGAACTAAAAGAGCAAATTCAATGTCATTTCAAATAATTATGAGTGTTATTTTGAAAAATTAGACTCAATTTAATAAATTATTAAAAAATACAAAAATGAAGTGAATTTGAGTATGTAGTTAAAGTCAGGTGCTGTCCACATCAAATTTTTCAGGATTGTAATGCTTATATCACAAAAACTGGAAATGCTAGCTATAAACTATATGAAATAATTTGTAGACCTTTAAAATCACTACAAAATTATAAACTTGATATTATTAGATCTTGTTTTATGTTAGACTTTATGAGTTAGACTACATTAGTTAGACTACACTAGTTAGACTACTTAGTTATATTACATTAGTTAGACACATTATTTAGACTTCATTAATTAAGACTACTTAGTTGGACTACATTGGTTATATATTCTATATTTTAATATTTTACCTGTTTAAGCTTTCAATGGGAGGGACAGTTGTGACATATAAAATGTTACGAGGTTGTTGCTCAATGTGTTTGCTTCCCGGAGAAATGTGGGCGCACGAACACGAGATATATTATTTTAATTGAGAAGAAATTATAAAATCAAATGAAGTTGGAGATTCTAAATACGTTCGAAGAGTGATTGGATTTGAGACTGGTATTGAGTGTGTAACTAACGTGCGTATATTTATGTCCGGCTAGACAAGTTTATAAATTAATCAGAATCTTAAATTTTGAAATAAGACTCATTAAGTTATTGCAGAGTATCACGAGCACCAAAATATACAGTTAAAATTATTAATTATGCAATGTTAAAATAATTATTTTGTAAAATTTAATTATTTGGAAAACTAAATTAATATTATAACAAAATCTGATGTGGGCAAAACATGACTTTCCTTATATAATATAATGAATTTACTACTTTTACAGTAGAAAAATAGGTTTTTCTTATCGTAGATACTAATATTCTTTCCAAGATATTGAATTTTCGACAATTAGTCGCAATTTTCATTGATTTAGCGTCATTTTTATCCATTTGGCGAGATTTTCGTTAATTTGGCAACATTTCAAAAAGTCGCCAAGTTGGCGACATTCCGCCAAATTCGTAGCCAAAATCTCGCCAAGCGTTATGAACGAAGAAATAAGTTACTCTTACAGCAGAAAAATGACTATTGGCGTTCAAATACAAAAGTATTACTCAAAGTATCTTTTTTATGAATGGAACGAGCTAGATCCACGAGAATAATGTCACCCAATTTATCGCATGGTATTACATATGAAAAGTGAACATGTTTCTCAATAGGAAATATTTTTTTTTATTTTATATGACTTTTTGATAATTTTTTTGAAAAATGTGCAATATCTGGAGAACGGTTCATGTTAGCGTTCTAAAATTTATGTCAATCTTTTTCAAATGAAAAATTACATACGAAATGTCGATTTGCGTAACTTTATTAGTAGTTTTGATTTTTTGACCATTTTTCAAAATTTCATTCGAAAATTCAGGGGGGTTCTGAACATTCGATTGCGTATAAAACCAATAAGCTTCTAGTGTTTACGGATTGTGATTTTTGTACCAAATTTGGTTCGAATCGGTCCATTCGTTCGTCAGTTATCGTCTGCACAGGCTCACTGACACACATACACACAGCCACACACACCCACACACATACTTCTACAAACACACACACATACTTTCGCACACACACACACATACACCCACCCACAGACATCACTTCAAAAATGTTTGATTCGTGATCAGGGATGCTTGAAACGTGCTCTCCCGTCGAAAATCGAATTCAAATTTTCGACCCCGTCACAATACTTCCCTTATACATTTTGTATATAAGGAAAGTAACAAGATAAAAAGAGTAGATTATAGTTTTTAAATTAAATTGTTTATTTTTAAAATATTAATTTTATAAATTGTTAAAACGCTTCCCTATAAAAATTATAAATTAATTATTCTTGCAAAATGATCAAGTGCGTTGAGAAAAATAAAAAATAAATAGAATTCAAAATAAATAGAATTTATTACATTATTACAGAGAGCCACGAACACCAAATTATGGAGTTACAATTATTATTTATGCAACGTTAAAATAATTATTTTGTAAAATTGAACTATTTGGAGAACTAAACATTGCATTGTGATTATTCGAATAAATAGCCACTTCATCTTTGCTCAAAAGTTTGCAAGAAATAATATGTCAGAAGATGCAATAGAAATAGAAATTAATATTTTTACTTTCCTTATATACATAATGTATAAGGAAAGTATTGTGACGGGGTCGAAAATTCGAGATCGAGTTATCGATGGGAGAGCACGTTTCAAGCATACCTGATCACGAATCAAACAATTTTGAGGTGATGTCTGTGTGTGTGTGTGTGTGTGTGTGTGTGTGTGTATGTGTGTGTGCGTGCGTGTGTGTGTGTGTGTGTGTGTGTGTGTGTGTGTGAGCCTGTGGAGACGATATCTCACGAACGAATGGAGCGATTCGAATAAAATTTGGTACAAAATTCACAATCCGTAAATACTGGAAGCCTGTTGCTTTTAAACGCAATCGAATGTTCAGAACCCCTCCTAAATTTTCGAGTGAAATTTTAAAAAAATCATTAAAAAATCAAAACCTTCAATAAAGTTACACAAATAGACATTTCTTATGTAATTTTTCCTTAGAAAACGATTGACATAAACTTTAGAACGCTAGCATGAACCGTTCTCAAGATATTGCACATTTTTCAAATAAATTTATCAAAAAAATCCTTATAAATTAAGAAACTATACATTAACTGTTGATAAACATGTTCACTTTTCATATGTAATATCATGCGATAAATTGGGTTACATCATTCTCGTAGATCTAATTCGTTCCATTCATAAGAAAAGATACTTTGAGTAATACATTTGTATTTGAACTCCAATAGTCATTTATCTGCTGTAAGAATAACTTATTTGTCCGGCCATAATGCTTGGCGAGATTTCGGCGACGAATTTGGTTGAATGATGCCAACTTGGCGACTTTTTTTAAATGTTACGAAATTAACGAAAAACTCGCCAAGTGGAAAAAAATGACGGTAAATTAATGAAAATGAAAACTCATTGACGAAAATTCAATATCTTGGAAAGAATATACGTATCTACTATATGAATAACCTATTTTTTTGCTGCAAAAGAAGTAAATTCATTGCATTATATAAGGAAAGTCATGTGCTGCCCACATGAGATTTTTAAAATTTAAATTGATTATTCTTAAAATCTTAATATTATTAATTTTAAAAACGTATCCTTATAAAGATTTACAAATTAATTATTCTTACACCATGATGAAGTGCGTTGTCGGAAACTTCTGAGAGTTCTTAATACTTCAGTGTGTGGTGGCATATTTATTAAAGAGGATTATTTTTCAAACAATGACCAGATAGGACCATCGAGGGTCCGATAATCAACATCAAAGCAAATTTTAAATCCTGTTATTATGAAACTTTGCAAAAGACATAATATATAAAATGTTGCAATACCTAATCTCAATGTAGACTAATAAAATGTACTCTCTTCATGAATCATATCTGAATTAATTTACATATTTATAATATCATTATAAACATACACTCCCTCTCACTCTCATATTATATATATATATATATATATATATATATATATATATATATATATATATATATATATATATATATATATATATATATATATATATATATATATATATTTATATATATATATATATATATATATATTTATATATATATATAT
The DNA here is from genome assembly GCA_951213105.1 of Amaurobius ferox. Classification (NCBI taxonomy): domain Eukaryota; kingdom Metazoa; phylum Arthropoda; class Arachnida; order Araneae; family Amaurobiidae; genus Amaurobius; species Amaurobius ferox. The sequence continues at coordinate 35,590,670 of OX578154.1, forward strand.
ATATATATATATATATATATATATATATATATATATATATATATATATACAGGGTGTCCCAAAAAAATTGAGATGCGCTTTAATTCTTTACCTCTTGGCGATAAGTGGGCAATGTGATATGTAAAAATCTTGAAATTAAGGTAGGTGATAAGACTAAATTAAAGAAATAGTCCTCCCATTAATTTTCAAAAAATTATACTTTTTAAATTTTTATACGACCATCTTAGACGAATTTAGTCAATCAGAAAATGTTTATTTTTAATGGAACAAGATCATTAAAAAAACAGCATATCGCCATCTTTAAAATCAACTGAATTATGATGAAGGAAAAAATCTGAATTATACCACTTTTCCGTACCATGTGAAAGACTGTTTCATCAGTGAAATTAGAATCATAAGCAAATTGACGATGGAAATTGTTTAGATCAAACATACGCTAATATGTGTAAAAAATTTTCATCACCAATGCATCTATATAAAGCATTACGCAGACAGAGATCGTATAAAGCAGTGGTACTCACTACGTAGTTGAGGCACATAATTAAAATATGCATACATTGATAGAAGACCACTGATATAAAGGAACAAATTTCGCGTTACAAATACTAGAAATACAATTCATAAAACTCAAGTTACAAAGCATTCTCTGAATGTTTCCTGTTATCTCCAATACATAACTGAGCTCTTCTAATAATGCTTCTATAAATATGTTGGAGTTCTTCACTACTAATATTGTTGCAAACACTAATTATCTTTTGCTTAAGGTCAATGGCGTTTAGTAGGCGAGTATTATAAAATAGTGTTCAAAGACGACCCCATAAGTAAAAATCGAGAGGGGATAAAGCAGGGGATCTGGGGGGGGGCATTCTGTGGTTCCTTTTGAAACAATCCACTGTTTATGATAAGTTTTCGTTGAGCCAGATTGTCACAATTAAAACCTGGTGTGCAGGCCAACCATCATATTGATAATATATGTTTTTTAGAAGCGATAATATTGTCGTCTCTATACAATCTGCTACAATACCGTTTAAAATAAGCAGCATGTATTTTTAGCTGTAAGATTCCCTTTACAGAACTCAGGACCAAGCAGTTTTCCATTCCAAATTCCGCACCATAGATACACAGAAAACTTTTTCTGCTGATGCATTTCACGGACAAAAAATGGTTTCGTATTATCCCAATAATGATCGTTGTGAGTATTAATTGCTTCCATCTTCCGTAAATAAACATTCATTAGTCGACAGAATGTTCTTAATAAAGTTCGAATTGATGTCTTGTTGGATTAACAACCATTTGCAGAATGCTACACGCCGGTCAAAACCGGAGGCAGGAAGTGCTTGAAGTGCATGAATACAAAATGGATGACAATGGTATTTTCCAAGTGTTGAAGCAATTGACATACTATATAGCCGCAAAATTTCGCTTGCTTTTCGAATGCTTGTTCGTGGGTTGAAAGAACATTATGCGATAGTGCCAGTTTCTTGGTCCTGCGTGTACAAACGATTTCTTCCAGAGCCAGGTGGGACTTAGATGAAATGAACAGGTTGTTTTTAATCTCCTCATCATCCTAAAAATAAATGTGCGTTAAATTTCAACAAGTTTGGAAATCGACGTCGAAATTCCCGAGCAGTTTCAGCATTATTTTTATTACACAGAGCATAAATCATTGTTAATTCGTCATTTGTTAAAAAAAGTTTAGTTGTATTGAATAGAAATAATACTTGGAATAAATACGTAAATTAAAAAATAAATCGTCAGTATTTCATTCCTCAGTTTTTAACACGTTACAGCACTTAATCTGCGGCATGAATCGTCGTCTCCAAGTCTGCATTGCTGCGAGTGCCGTTTTCGCTATTTTTCATTTCCTTTTAATGTGTGAGTATACATTTGAAACTCTTTTTTTAACACTTTACAATATAGTTGAAAAGTGTTTATGATTTTGTTCATTCTGTCTGTCTATCCGTTAGCAAAATAACTGCCGTAAAAATGACGTTATCAAAATGAAATTGTAGTATGTTGTTCAGACGTTCAGTGCGGCCTATGGGAATATAAATGAATAATACCACCTAATTAGGTTTGGATTGAACCCGGGTTGAAAAAATGAAGTAGATTGAACCCTATGAGACCTAATTTTTCAAACATTTTTTAAGGGAATACAAAATTCACAAATTGCCTCGAAAGTTTTAGAAAATGTTCAAATTATCCAATAAGATATATAAAAAATTTTTGGCAAATATATATTCAGTAGTTTTTTAAATGAAAATTAAAATAATGAGTAAACCCTTTATATGAAGAGATCAAATGACCATTATACGAAGAACTCACGTGACCCAGTTCATAATAAAATATAGCATCCATCTTGTGTCAAAATCTTGATTTTCAAAATTCTTTTAATTTATATTTAGTGTCGTATCTGTCATAAAACCGTTTATTTTTTCTTAATTTATATTCATCTGTATTCAGAAATATTGCAAATACAATATATTTGAGTTTAAACCATCAATGCCATCCATCTTATGTCAAAATTGTGATTTTTAAAGCTCTTTTTAATTTAAATATATTGTTGTATCCGTCCTAACATCGCTTTATTTTTGCTTAATTTCTGTGCATTTGTATACTGAAACAAAAGAATTACAATATATTTGAGTTTAAATAATCATCAAACTTTGATTATTTCTACAACAAAACCTAATTTTTACTTATGGAGAATGTAAACAGGTCAGGGTGTAAGAGGAGTTGTATAAGATTTGCTGAATTTCTTTAACGCAAAATTATTTTGTTCAGGAGTTTGCAATATAGATGATATGAATTAAACTTTCATTGGTTTTGCATAGAGAGAAACAGACGATTTAATGGAAGACTTCTTCGATGAAGTTTTATGCATAGAGTTAAATTACTTTTACCTCCATGGTTTTAATATTTTATGTAAAAATAAGTAAGTATAATTAAGGAAAAATAAATTATTGCAGTACTGCGATGAATGAAATAAAAATGTATGAATGAAATATTTACTGATTTTACACAGACAGCCAGGCGTTTTATATTTCGATGACGTCATTTGAATCAAGTTCTTTTGTTTCGATGAAGTTTTAAATTTTCAAATATAATTATTTATAGCAATATTGTGATAATTTAAAAAATGTTACAGCTGATTGTGCTGTTTTTTAGAGACGTTTAAATTGAATTAGTGTTGGAAAGTGTTTCATAATCAATGCTTTATTCATGATTGTTCTTTCTTGTTTAAATTACTTTACTATAAACATTTGAAAGGCTTAAATAGTGCTAAAGAAAAGAAAAAACATGTGTGAGTTCTATTCTTCGTTTTGAAAAATTATGGTAAATTTCAAAATCAAATACATACTTTCACTTGTTTACTTATTTATTTTAATTGTGTCAAATAAAAAAATGGCATGTTTTAATGTGAAAATTACTTAAGTATCCGTCATTGCTTCGTGAGCCTACGCGTAATTCGCAAAAATATCTCCCATGTATTATCATCCAGTTTTATCTTTCTTGTGATATGTCACAAATTTGCATTTCTAATTTGATATATGGTTCCCATTCACAGTGTTCAATATTTAATTAAATATAACTCGCTCAATTATGAAGTTTCAGATATGCGGGTTTTTTTAATAATCTTGTTGCATTAAAAATAAAATTTTTCTAATTGACCAAATTTGTCTAAGTGGGTTGTATAAAAATTTAAAAAGTGTAACTTTTTGAAAATAAATGTGAGGATTATTTCATTAACATAGTCTTATTTCCTACCTTACTTTCAACATTTTTTGCAATTTACGTAGCCTACTTATCTCCAACGATAATGAATTAAAGCGCGTTTCAATCGTTTTGATACACCCTGTATATATATATATATATATATATATATATATATATATATATATATATATATATATATATATATATTATAAAATACAATCTTAAATTGTTAAAAATCAAGAAATAGAAATGCGCAAAAGGCCGCACTATCAGAGTCTTGAAATATATATACAAATAACAAAAAAAAATATAGAATGATTGCATTTACGGGGTTGCAGATAGGTCAAGGGGGATTGTGGCCCTTTTTCCTGGTTAGAAGCTAGCTTTGACGTCTAGAAAATACTTCCAGAAACACTGCACGCCCGAAACAACAATCGAACGTGTCCGTGGGGTTAAAATTACCGAATCCCAGACAGCACCTAACGTGGAACAGTAAAAATGAAAAATTTACAAACCAATCAAATGAGAAACAGGAAAAAGTTGCTACAAAGTCAAAAAACATCGGAGAGGAAGATCAATGAGACACAATTCAGTGAATAACGAGTGTTTACAGCAAAAGAGACACGGATTATCTTAGACAAGAGTGGAATTGTTTTCCAGTAAATCTAAAAAATTAACAAAATTTCCATGACTGTATTTTGTACAAAAAATATCATAATAGCGTTTGATAAACCGTAAGGGATATGATTGTTCCTTAGTGTCATTGAATAATTGCAGCAAGCATTTATTAAACTGTGACATAGAAGAATTTAATTATCGGTATCTGTTCAAGTGGTTTAAGATCAAATTACGTTGTACGCTTGAACTCAGATTATTGTTCCAATTGGTGAATTAATTGATCTTGCAAACATATTGATGTCTTTTGTCATATAACATGTAACACAGTTTTTTACTATGATCATAATAAATAGTAATGTCTAGAAAGTCCACGTCCCCTGCTTCCTGTGATTCCGATTCGATTAGTTCAAGACATGATGGATAAAATGTAAAATCAAACTTGGTACTGATGCTTTATTTCAATGCATTCTTTGCATCACTTTCAGTTCCAAAAATTATCAATCCCACTTTATTTTTTTTATACCTAGTTTATTGCTAATGGTTAAAAACATTGTAGAACACACTCATGTGGAGATTTTTTTTCCAGTCAAAAGAATTGTCAAGTGGTAACGAGGGATTTATCACTGAAATTGCTTTTCCTGTGTCTTTAATTCAATGCGTTCTTAGTATAACCAAAACCGTCTTCTAGTTTCTAAAATTCTCAGTTTATTCCGTGCGATCTACTAATATTAAAAGTCATGAGTCAGAGTAACATGCAAGTAGAAAATTTATTTCCTTTACCAGATCATTTTCCAAGGGGGACGATAAAACATTTTTCGTTAAAATTATTTTACTATGGTTTTATTTCATTGGATTTTTTGTATAAATAATATAGCTATTTAGTTTCACAAATTCACATTCATACTTTATTTTACGAGGACTGTTGATGTTAAAAACAATGAGAAAGAAACACACGCATGTGGAAAATTTATTCCATTACGAGATGATTGTCTCAAAGTGGTGATAAAACATTCATCGTTGAAATTATTTTTTACTGTGGTTTTATTCCATGGTATTCTTTGTGAATTCCATTGTATTATTTGCATAACTAAAATAATATTTCAGTTCTCCAGTGAAGAAATAATTCTCTCTATGTGATGATGGAACATTCAGCACAGAAATGTATTTTTCTGTGGATTTCTGTCAATGCTTTCTTTGCTTAACTAAGAGTTTAAAATGTTATCATTCCTAGTTTATTCTTCCGCAAAAATTGGTATTGTTAAAAAAAAATGATAGAAGCACACTCATGTCAAAAATTTATTCCAGTGACAAGAATTACTGTCGCTAAATGGTGATGAAACTTTATCGTCGAAATTCCTCTTACTGTGGCTTTCTTTTAATCCGTTCTTTGTGTAACCAAAATTGTTTCCCAGTTTCTAAAATCCTCATTCTTAACTTTTTCCGGGAGGGCTAGTAATGTTAAAAACAATGAGTCAGAAACACACACAAGTGGAAAATTTATTCCAATTACGAGATCATTGTTCCAAAGGAATGATGAAACATTCATCGTAAAAAGTCATTTTACTGTGATTTTATTTCATTGCATTTTTGTGTAACTAAAATTCTCATTTAGTTTAAAAAATTCTCATTCATACCTTATTCTATGAGGTCTGATGGTGTTAAAGACAAAGAGACTGAAACATAATCATGTGGAAAATTATTCCAATTACAAGATCATTGTCCCAAAGTGGTGATAAAACATTTATCTTTGAAATTCCTGTTACTGTGGTTCTATTTCTTTGCATTCTTTAAGTAACCAATACAGTATTTCAGCTTTCCAGTGAAAACATCACTATCTCTAAGTAACGATGGAACATTCAGTGCTGATATTTCTTTTACTGTGGCTTTCTGTCAATGCTCTCTTTGCATAACTGCCAGTTTTAAAAGTTATCTTCCTAGTGTATTCTTCAGCGAAAATTATTAATGTTAAAAATTGATAGAAACTCACACATATGAAAAATGTATTCCAATGAAAAGAATCACTGTCTCTAAGATGGGATGAAACACTTATAGCTGAAACTTATTTTCCTCCTTTGCATAATCAAACTTGTTTTCTATTTTTAAAATTCAAATTCTCAGCTTATTCCGTGAGGGCTACTAATGTTAAAAGCGATGAGTCAGAAACATACGCATGTGGAAAATGTATTCCAATTACGAGATTGTCTCAAAAGGAAGAATAACCATTCAATGTTAAAATTCCTTTTACTGTGATTTTATTTCACTGCATTTCTTGTATAACCAAAATAGTATTTCAGTTTTAAAAATTCTTATTCATAACTCATCCCATGTCTACTGTTGATGTGAAACTCAATGAAACGGAGATACACGCATGTGGAAAATGTATTCAAATTGCGAGATTATAGTCCGAAAGTGGTGATAAAACTTTCGTAGTTGAAATTCGTTTTACTGTGGTTCTATTTCTTTGCATTCGTTGTGTAACTAAAATTACCATTTAGTTTATGAAATTCTCATTCATAGCTTATTCCACGAGGACTATTGATGTTAAAAATAATGAGACGGAAACACACGCATGTAGAAAATTGTTCCAAAGTGGTGATGAAACACTCATTGTTGGATTTCCTTTTGCTGAGGTTTTATTTAATTACATTTTTTCAAAACAAAATAGTCTTCCAGTTTCAAAAATCCTCATTCATAGTTTATTTCATGTCTACTGTTGATATTAAAAACAATGAGATGAAAATACACGCATGTGGAAAATTTATTCAAATTGTGAGATCATTGTCCGAAAGTAGAGATAAAATATTCATCGTTGAAGTTCCTTTTACTGTGGTTCTATTTATTTGCATTCTTTGTGTAACTAAAATTATCATTTAGTTTATAAAATTCTCATTCATAGCTTATTCCACAAGAACTGTTGATGTTAAAAATAATGAGACGGAAACACACGCATGTAGGAAATTATTCCAATTACGAGAACATTGTCCCAAAGTGGTGATAAATCATTCATTGTTGGAAATCCTTTTGTTGTGGTTTTATTTCATTACATTTTTGTATAACCAAAATAGTCTTCCAGTGTCAAGAATTCTCATTCATAGTTTACTTCATGTGTAATGTTAATGTTATAAACAATGAGATGGAAATACACGGATGTTAAAAATTTATTCAAATTGTGAGATCATTGTCCGAAAGTAGTGATAAAATATTCAACCTTGAATCTCCTTTTACTGTAGTTATATTTCTTTGAATTCTTTGTGTAACTGAAATTCTCATTTAATTTATAAAATGCTCATTCATAGCTCATTCCACGAGGACTGTTGATGTTAAATATAATGAGACGGAAACACACGCATGTAGAAAATTATTTCAATTACGAGATCATTGTCCCAAAGTGTAGCTAAACACATTCATTGTTAGAATTCCTTTTGCTGTAGTTTTATTTCATTACATTTTTGTATAACTAAAATAGTCTTCCAGTTTCAAAAATTCTCATTCATAGTTTATTTCATGTCTACTGTTGATGTTAAGAACAATGAGATGGAAATACACGAATGTGGGAAATTTATTCAAATTGTGAGATCATTGTCTGAAAGTAGTGATAAAATATTCATCATTGAAATTCCTTTTACTGTAGTTATATTTCTTTGCATTCTTTGTGTAACTAAAATTCTCATTTAGTTTATAAAATGCTCATTCATAGCTTATTCCACGAGGACTGTTGATGTTAAAAATAATGAGACGGAAACACACGCATGTAGAAAATTATTTCAATTACGAGATCATTGTCCCAAAGTGTAGCTAAACACATTCATTGTTAGAATTCCCTTTGCTGTAGTTTTATTTCATTACATTTTTGCATAACCAAAATAGTCTTCCAGTTTCAAAAACTCTCATTCATAGTTTATTTCATGTCTACTGTTGATGTTAAGAACTATGAGATGGAAATACACGAATGTGGAAAATTCATTCAAATTGTGAGATCAGTGTCCGAAAGTAGTGATAAAATATCCATCGTTGAAATTCCTTTTACTGTGGTTCTATTTCTTTGCATTCTTTGTGTAACTAAAATTCTCATTTAGATTATAAAATTCTCATTCATAGCTTATTCCACGAGGACTGTTGATGTTAAAAATAATGACACGGAAACACACGCATGTAGAACATTATTTCAATTACGAGATCATTGTCCCAAACTGTTGATAAAACATTCATTGTTGGAATTCCTTTTGCTTTGGTTTTATTCCATTACATTTTTGTATAACCAAAATAGTCTTCCAGTTTCAAAAATCTGATGTGAACAGCACATTACATTCCCTGCAGATTCAAATTCATATATTCTTTATTTCTTTAATAATTCATTAGATTGAGTTTAATTGAACCAAATAACACTAAATTTGCATTTTTAATTCAATTTTTGTTTTTATTTGGTAACTGGACATTTTTTCAAAAGTGACATAACAAAATGCGAAAAATTTCAAATATCTCGAGAACGGTTAGCCCTAGAGTAATAGAGTTGTTCTTATTCTTTTCCTCACCAAAAATTACGTATAAAACAAGCATTTAATTGATATATTTTAACATAAGTAGCTTTTTTTTAGATTTTGGCTATTATTGAGGGCCATTTTGTAAAAAGAGGCAGATTGTTATTTTTCGAATAATACCAAAATCTAATCAGCACCAGAGTATCTCACAAGTATCTTATCTACCAAATTTTGCGAAATTTGGTCAATTAGTATTTTAGCTAGAGTGGATACATGACATTTTTGAGGGCCATTTCGCAAAATAAGTCTGGCTGTTCTTTTCCGATTAATTCCGAAATCTAATCAGCACCAGAGTATCATACAAGTAACTTATCTACTAAATTTTGTGAAAGTTGGTCAATTAGTATTTAAGCTAGAATGGATACATGAAATTTTTACAGGCCATTTCGCAAAAAAAAAAAAATCTGATGTGGGCAGCACATGACTTCCCTGCAGACTTATATCCACGTTCGCTTTAATTTAATTAAATTTATTTCACTTTTTATTCAATTGTAATTTAATTCTGTAGTACGTATTAAACAAACATTTAATGGATATATTTGAGCATACGTAGTACTTTAGTTTAGATTTTGACGATTTTCGCGGGCCATTTTTGAAAAAAAGGCAGGTTCTTTTTTTCCGAATCATACCAAAATGTAATCAGCACCAGGACGATCCACAAGTGACTCATCTACCGAATTTTGTGAATTTTGGTCCATTAGTTTTTCTGTTAAAGTGGATACAAACTTTTGCGGGCCACTTCGCAAAAAAAGGCGGGTTCATTTATCCCGAATCGTACCCAAAACTAATCAGCAACAGACTCGCCCACAAGTGACTCACCTACAAAATTTTGTGAAATTCGGTCCATTAGTTTTTTAGTTAGAGTGGATACAATATCTGCAGAGACAGACACACAGACACACAGACACACAGACTGACGTCACGCTAAAAATGGGTTTTTCGTATTCTAGAGGTCTTGAAACGAAAATTCGATTTGCGATTTTCGACATGATTCCAATACTTTCGCTATACATTACCATGTATTGCAGGAAAAGTAAAAAAGAGTTTTGTTTTCACAAATCGTACCGAAATCTAATCAGCACCAGGGTCATACCCAAGTGACTTACCTACAAAATTTTATGAACTTCGGCCCATAAGTTTTTGAGTTGGAGTGGAAATCCTACATTGCACAGACACACAGACAGACAGATAAACACACGCACAGACGTCACGCTAAAAATAGTTTTTCGTATTCTAGAGGTCTCGAAACATGTAGATCCGTCGAAAACTCGAGTTTCGATTTTCGGCATGATTCCAATACTTTCCCTTACATTACCATGTATTGCTCTGGAAGTAAAAATTCTCATTATAGCTTATTCCATGCCTACTGTTGATGTTAAAAATGGCGAGACCACTGTCAGAAAGTGGTGATAAAACATTTATCGTTAAAATTGCTTTTACTGTGGTTCTATTTCTTTGCATTCTTTGTGTAACCAAAATAGTCTTTAAGCTTCCCAGTGAAGATATCACTATTTCTAAGTGATGATGGGACATTCAGCGCTGATATTTCTTTTACGGTGGATTTCTGTCAGTGCGTTCTTTGCATAACTCCCGATTTAAAAAGGTATCCTTTCTAGTTTATACTTCGGCGAAAATTTTTAATGTTAAAAAAATGATAAGAAACACACGCATATGGAAAATATATTCCAGAGAAAAGAATCATTGTCCCTAAGTGGTGATGAAACATTTATCGCTGAAATTCCTCTTACTGTGGATTTCTTTCAATGCATTCTTTGTATAACCGAAATTATTTCCCTGTTTCTAAAAATTTTATTTCTAGCATTTTCCTCAAGGACTGCTAATGTCTGCAACAAGGAGGAGACGGAAACACACACATGAGGTAAAATTTATTCCACTGAAAAGAATCATTGTCCCTAAGTGGTGATAAAACATTCATCACTGAAATTCCTTTTATAGTTACATTACTTCTCCTATTGTGGCTTTCTTTATTCTTTGTAAATCCCTTTGAAAGATACACTAAAGGTCAAGGGTATCTAATAGATAATTTGCAGCTACCAAATTTTTTAATGCCATTGGTAGGTTTTATTCCAGTGCTCCCGCTCATGGGTTAATACGAAATATCAAGCATATATTTTTTCATAAAATTCGTACATACGTAATTACATAAAAATATACACATTTATTTTCCCCCAGAGTTGATTCACAATGCTGCCCTTGATTTAAAATGCATCTACACTCTTTTGCAAAAAAAAAAAAAAAAAAAAAAAAGGCACCATGAAGAAAGTGACTGTTTTTATTGAAATGAGATATGCGTACAGATAATAAAACGATTCCAAAATCAAGGTTGTAGAACCCATCAATGGTTAGCAAATGCACATTATATTATCAAATCAGTAATTGGTGAAACCCTCATTAGCGGCATTGCATGCTTGTATACGTCTAGGTAAGGATTGGTAAAATGTCCAAATGTCATCTTGCGGCACATTCTGCCAGACAATTTTCAATTGTTGCTCCAAATCTGCTACATTTCGGGGTGCCAGAAATCTGGCGGCCTAGCATGTCCTATACATACTCGATTGGCGAAAGGTCTGGTGATCTTACTGGCTATGTAATAGTATCAACAGTATGGTTACAGTCCACAGATGCGAGCCGTATTTGGCGTCGCATTATCTTGTTGGAAATTCGCTCCAGAATAACGTGCCATTAAGGGTAAAGCAAACGGTTGCCGGATTTCATCAACATACCTTTGATCTGTTAAAGTTGTAAACAAGATGACTAGTGGTGACCTGCAGTCGTAAGAGATAGCACCCTACACCATCACACCATGAGTAATGACTGTGTGTCTGTTGTTGTTGTTGAGACCCAGACCGTCTGACCTACCAGAAAGGTGTAAGGTAACTGTTTGGACGGCCGGTAAGTGTATCTGTGCCTGTGTAAAACAAAGGCTGATTGAGACCGCTGGTCATGGTGCCTCCACACGTATCCGATAGTAATCTGCTGAAAGACTGAAGCATGATCCATCGCTGAACACTATGCGATGCCAGTCTGCTGGCAGCCAGCTACGACACCACTCCAATCAAATCTGTTGATGTTGTGGGTTTAAGAGCAGATGTTTTAAAGGCCACCGTGAGCGTAATTCCACCTTAACCAAGCGTCGTGAGATCGTGGAGGACACCACGGGTGGTATGGAAGAGGCTGTAGCACGCTGGATGGCGGACAATGATGCCGTTGGGACGGTTCGGCCCTGTCGCAAAATCATGTGATCCTGCCTCGCATTCGTACACTTTGGCTTTCTAGAGCCTTCATTCCGCCGTTGAGTTCCTTGCAGTAACCATTGCTGCCAGAACCTTTGTACAGTTGTGTCCATTCTGTGCAGATGTCGGCCTATTGCTCAGTATGACCAGCCAGCTTTACGCATCCAGAATACACGACCACATTCGAATTCGTCTAATTGCGTATAAGGTCTTAGGCAACATGTGAATGGCATTATTGATTGTGTCTCCACGGAACAGCAACGCTGATAACGAGCAAAGATAAACCGTCCACATTTTTAGCCTGTTTTATAGGATGCTAGTTGCGGAGTAAAAACGCGCGCCATGACCGAAGTGAATACTCATTGGCCTTGCAAATTTAATCATTTGCATAGTTGGTATAAAGGAATTTGCATGCGAAATTTCGAAATGATTGGATTATTTATGAGTAGTGCTTCCTTTTTTTTCTTTTTTGCAAAAGAGTGTACAAAGAAATAATAAAAAAGATAGTCCTGTATTCTTAACACATGTCATTATTATCAAAACACAGGTCATTAGCCTTAACGCAGGTCATGTTTGGTCATTAGTATTTCTATTCTTCATTTAAGCATTATATTTGGTCTGATTGTCTTATTTGTACTATTTGATATTGTAGATTGTGTTAAAATTTTGAAAGTGTACCTATTTAGGATTTCAATAAATATATTTAGCCGATCGTCTATTTAGCTGATCTAATTAATCGGCCGAGCAGGATAGCCTAGTCATTAAAAATTAAATAAACAGATTGATTCGTATAATTTTTAAAATTTATTATTTATTATTTATGTGAATATCTCACTAAATGTATGCAAACGTAAAATTCCGAGAATTAAAATAAGTTGTTATGTATCACGCATCTTTAAAATGATAGACTATTATCAATCAATACTGCAAGATTAATTCTTCATGTATATATAAAATGAGGAGACCGTTGGAATTTTTATTTTCAAAGAAATATTTTAATAAAAGTATTAAAGTCACAAAAGATTCCTAACAAAGCATAACATATAACAACAAAAATCATAAACCCTTTCTTAGATCAGACATTTTATATATTACAAAGACTCAAAAAATATCATTTCTATCTTTTTTTTTTACTGATAAAAATATTATACGACAAAAGTTCTTTTTCCTTACGTTGAAGTCAAGATTTTTTCAAGATTTCACGACTCAAATATTCTTCATTTTCCTTTAAATGGAAATTCCCCCTTTCATTGATTTTAGATTTTGTCCAGAAAGGGAGCAAAGTTCTTCCTGGAAAAAAGTAAAGCAAAATAAAAATTAAAACTGAAATCCCGCCATTATTCCGGAGGATAAAATCAGTAAAATATGTATCGAATCTCGACAATGTAAGCTGCATTATAATGACTGATATTTCGAGCACAGTCAAATTGAAAATCACCCCGATCCGCTAAGCGGAATAGCAGCTAATGGTATATTCGACTGAGTATAATAGCAATTCCAAACACGAAACGATTTCCCGCCATTTCTTTGTCAAATATTCGGCATAATTTAATATTTTTGCTGTGATTTTTATGAATAACGAAACAACAGCACAAACACTGAATTCCCTCTATTACTCTGAATGATAAAACCAGCAAAATATGTTTTCAAATCTTGACAAAATACAGGATGTCCAATACTATCCGTACACAATGGCTATTTCCTCAACCGTTAGTCACAGAGATACACTTCCAATTTAAAAAATGTTTTAAATTTTAAAGTCTATTATCTTAAAAACAGTATAAATCAATAAATGCATTTCTGAAAGAGATACGAAATATAATTTTTTATATAGGCCCTCGGTCCTACCAATTATATTTAGGGAAATCATCCTCATGCAATTTTATGCAAAATAAAAAAATCATTCTTTTACGACCAAAATTGACCAACTTATAGCTGTTTGAATTTGGAACACTTTTTGTGCTGAGAAATGGTCCATACGGTACCTGATTGGTTGGTTGCCTGGAGAATTGGTCAATACGGTCCCTGATTGGTTGCCTGAAGCGGGACAATATTATGCGTGGAAAAGTGACTTAAGTCATAAAGTTTAATGCTTTATAACTCTGTGAATTTTTGTTGTAAAAGGAATTTTTTTTTATTTTGCATGAAATTGTATAAGGATGATTTTCCTAAATATAATTGGTAGGACCGGGGGACCGTATAAAATTCATATTTCGTATTTTTTTTCAGAAATGTATTTATTGATTTAATCTATTTCTAATATAATATATTTTAAAATTTAAAACATTTTTGCAATTGGATGTACATCTCTATAGCTAACGGTTGAGGAAATAGCCATTGGACACCGATAGCATTGGACACCCTGTATACTATTTTATAATAATTGATATTTGGAGCACAATCAAATTGAAATAATGTCTTGCTATTATACTTATAGTATAATAGCAATTCCAAACTCGAAAAGATTTAACGTCACTTTGCATGGCAAATACTCAGTATAATTGAATATTTTTACCGTGATAAGTATGGATAATGAATTAAGTGCACAAAAACTGAGTAATGACAAAAATTTCTTATGACAGAAAAAAAGTATCGCTAAAAAATATTCGAACAATAATGAATAAAATGCAAATCATGAAATACCGCCATTAATCTTAATGATAAAACCAGTAAAATATGCTGTCAATACTCGACAATATATACTGTATTAATATGATGGATATTTGGAGGACAGTCAAAGTAAAGTACAGTCCGGTCGCTATACAGAATACCAGCTAATAGAATATTCAACTGAGTATAATAGCAGTTAAAAACTCGAAATGATTGCACGTCATTTCTATGGCAAATATTGTGCATAATTGAATATTTTTATCGTGATATTTACGGATAATGAAATAAGGGCACAAAATCTAAATTGCCGCTACTATTCTGGATGATAAAACCAATAAAATATGTTATCGAAACTTGACAATATATGCTGCATTATAATGATTGATATTTGGAACACAGTCAATTTGAAGTACAGTTCGGTCGCTAAACGGTATAGCAGCTAATGGAATATTCTACTGTGTATAATAGTAGTTAAAAACTCGAAAAGGTTGCACGTCATTTCTATGGCAAATAATCAGCATAATTGAATATTTTTATCGTGATATTTACGGATAATGAATGAAGTGCACAAAATCTAAATTGCGACCATTATTCTGGATGATAAAACCAATAAAATATGTTATTGAAACTTGGTATATCCTGCATTATAATGATTGATATTTGGAACACAGTCAATTTGAAGTACAGTTCGGTCGCTAAACGGTATAGCAGCTAATGGAATATTCTACTGAGTATAATATCAGTTAAAAACTCGAAAAGATTGCACGTCATTTCTATGGCAAATATTATGCATAATTGAAAATTTTTATTATGATATTTACGGATAATGAAATAAGGGCACAAAATCTAAATTGTCCCTACTATTCTGGATGATAAAACCCATAAAATATGTTACCGAAACTTGAAAATATATGCTGCATTATAATGATTGATATTTGGAACACAGTCAAATTGAAGTACAGTCCGGTCGCTAAACAGTATAGCAGCTAATGGAATATTCTACTGAGTATAATAGTAATTAAAAACTCGAAAAGATTGCACGTCATTTCTATGGCAAATAATCAGCATAATTGAATATTTTTATTGTGATATTTACGGATAATGAATGAAGTGCACAAAATCTAAATTGCGGCCATTATTCTGGATGATAAAACCAATTAAATATATTATCGAAACTTGTCAATTTATGCTGTATTATAATGAATGATATTTGGAACACAGTCAAATTGAAGTACAGTCCGGTCGATAAAAGGAATAGCATCTAATGGAATTTTCGACTGAATTTAATAGAAATTCCAATTTCAATACAACTGCATGTCATTTCTATAGTAGATAGTGGGCATAATTTGTGGTATCTATAGGTGTTTTATTGTGAAAAGCACGGATAATGAATTAAGTGCACAGAAATTGTGTAATGATAATATTAAATTTTATATGAAGAAATTACTGTTAAAATAGCACTCTAACAATGATGAATAAAATGGAAAACTAGTCATTAGAGAGGGGTGCGTTTAAATTACCTACTATCTGCCATTCAGATAGTTGGAAAATGTTTTCTACCGTTCGCCCGCCTGTCACATTTATGTTTCTAATAATAACAGGCACGTGCGAGCCATACACCTCTGTCAT